>ML805402.1:92582-105481 GCA_009831015.1 Picea engelmannii | reverse complement strand
CCTTTCTGTATCTGACATCTTTTGTTTTCTCTGTAGAATTTTCTTCATCTCATTTTATTGCCAATCTTGCGATCTCTGGTACTTGGTCTTTGTTCACCTGTTCTTCTTGTTTTCTTATCCATACTTTCTTATATCAGATATCAGTATTCTCTTTCATGGAAGTATCGATCATGCTTCTACAATCACTGGCCATGTGTCCATAGTTATGACATTTGTAACACTCAATGTTACGTGTGGCCACATAGGCACTTCTTGCTTGAACATTTCTTTTATAATCCATGCAATCTGCAACCTTATGTCCAAAGTTAGTACAATAAAAACAATGACCATAAAATAAATTTGCATACCTGGGAGTGAATGATCTTCTTCGTGGCGTAGTCATTCTGAATTTTTGTCTTGACTGATCATGATCATGATTGAAGCTTCTTTGTGGCTTGAACATGGATGGTCCCCTTGAATATTTATATTTAATAGTTTTCTTAGATTCTGGTTGACCATGATTCCTTCCTTTGAGTACTTCTGCATAACTCTTTCTATTTTTTTCATTCTTCTTTTCTAGAAACCTAGAATGCTTCTCTTCATTCTCTATAATTGATGTGGATGTTTCTGTCTCTTCAACGTTGATGTTGAGATTGATAATTTTACTTCTCAATGTGACAACTTCTTCTTCAAGCTTCTCAACCTCTTCTTCTTTCTTCATTATCTGAGACTTCATGACTTTTTCTGTTCTTTTCGCTTCTTCAAGCTGAATTTTTAATGTGATTATTTCTTTTTCAAGTCCTTTCTCTTCTTAACCAAACTCTGCCTCAAGTTGGTTTAGATCGTTGGTTCTTTCCTTAAGGTGATTTGTCTATATCTTCTCTCTCATTTTTGCTTCTTCCTTCTGTGCTACTATGTTGGTTTCCAAACACTGCTTTTGATATTCACGATTTTCTTCGATCTTTATGGCTTCCTCTAGCTGAGTTCTTAAGTTCACGATGACCTGTTGGGCTTCTTGAAAAATGTGAACACTTTCCTTTTGTTACGTCAATTCTTTCTTGAGTGGATTGTTTTCTTCCCTTAGTTCATGTAAAGCACTAATAAATTCTTCTTCATAATTGTCTTCCTTTTCAATTATTTTTCCTGTCTCATTTCCTTCATGGAATTCTATTTCAAGATGTCCACATTTTTCACAATTAACACATAACAACATACCTCTGGTGATTATGTACTCTTTATCTTCTGAATCTTCTTGAGATGGCGAACATAATTATTCTTGATTTGTATCTACATCTTCTTTGACATTTTCTGAATCTGTGATGGGTGAAGAATATATGTCATGTAACTTATCCCAAAGTTCTTTTGGTGATGAAAATTTACCAACCTTTTCTCTTACCGGACTAGGTAATCCTTCCTACATGAAATTCATTGCTATTTTGTTATTCTTCCTCAATTCCTTCTTGGCTACAATCTTTTACCTTTTTGAACTATCATATCCTGTAACAACTGATACCCAAATATAATGTCCCTGTGCCTGTAAAAATACTTTCCTCCTTATGCTCCACATCTCATACTTAAAACCATTATGACCATTAAACATTGGTACTCCATTATTAGAATAATCCATGATCTCCTTCCAGTGGTTAAACTGTTTCCTTAAGGAACCGGCTCTGATAACAATTGTTGGATTACTGAGAGGGGGGGCGAATCAATAATAGAGAAATATAATAATTTTTAACCATCTAATCCAAGTGTTATATCAATAAAGCATTATCATCTAATAACTACAGATTAAATAAGCAATGAACAAATGAAAAATCATACACATACACAATACACCAGTGTTTTACGTGGAAACCCAAATCAGGAGAAAACCACAGAATGATTTTTCTTATATGTCTTGAAGAATTACATTCATTGGAAGCACCAAGTTCCTTTGTTTTCCAACTGCAACTAGAAGGAGGCTCCACCCCCCTGGTTTCTTAGGCTACAACCTGAGGGAAGCTCCAACTCCCCAATTCTCTGGCTACAACCAGAAGGAGGCTACAACCCCCTATGTTCTCCAACTATAACTAGAAGGTGGCTGCAACCACCTGTCCTTTCCCCATCCAACTGCCTTGAAGTAGAAGTAGAATGATGGAATCACTGTCACACTATCACTGTGAGATATACCATTGTAAACCTGTACCAATAAACCTAAACCATGCATCAACCATGCATCAACCTATACCTCAACCTATAATCAACCTGTACCATAAACAAGTGCATCAACCATGCACCAACTTGTACCAAACAATTTGTAATCAAACTATACCATAAACAAGTGCATCAACCATGCACCAACCTGTACCAAACAACCTATAATCAACCTGTACCATAAACAAGTGCATCCAACCATGTACCGATTATGTACCAATCATGTGTCAACTACTCATTAACTATGACTCATCAATATGTACCCATTTCATCAACTGTACACCTCATGTATGTGCCAACTCGTCAACTACTTGTCTCAACCATGTACTCAACATGTACCTCAACCAAAATCTCTCATCAATTTCATCATTCAAATCTAATGCTTATCTCTGTAATAGACCTGGTGTATATGATCACATTCCTACAAACATTCCTTAACTTTAAGATATCTGAAAATCCTCTTCACTGCTAACACATGTGATTCCTTTGGTGCTTCTTGAAATCGTGCCACTTTTCCAACTTCCTACATTACATCTGGTCTGGATGTTGTCACATATAGTAGGCTGCCAATCATTGATTTGTATTGGCTCTGATCTATAGACTTCGAATCATCATATTTTCTCAACTTGCAACTGGTTTGCAATCTTCCATTCTGAACCTCTTTAGCATTTCTCTGATATACTTGGTTTGAGAAATAAAAATCCCTTGGTTTCTTTGACGTATATGAAGTCTAAAAAAGAAGGATAGTTATCCAAGTAACGACATTTAAAATTCATTTTTCATATCTTTTGCAAATTTCTGGCTTAACTTGTCATCATCACTACCAAAAATAACATCATCAACATAAACATCAATTAATAAAATATTACCTTGACTTACCTTGATGTAGAAGTTATTGTTTGCACTTCTTTTTCTAAACCCTGCCTACTATAGATACTTATCTAGTCTGGAGTACCATGCTCTAGGGGCCTATTTTAGACCATAAAAGGACTTATTTTAATTTACACACATAATCTGTGTTTTATAACAATTGAAATCCATCTGGTTGTTCAATGTAGACTTATTTTTGAAGTTCTCCATTCAGAAAAGATGATTTTACATCCATCTGATATACTTTAACATTTTTGGAGCATGCATAGGCTAAAAACAAACGGATTTCTTTCATTCTGGCAACTAGAGAAAATGTCTCTTCAAAGTCAATTCCTTCAATCTGTGCACATCCTTTACATATCAATCTATATTTGTTCCTTGTAACTTGTCCATCTTCATTTAATTTATTCATGAAAACCCATTTTGTGCGGATCACGTTCTTATTATTTGGTCTTGGAACCAATTCTCAAGTGTCATTTTTCTCTATTTGATCCAATTATTCATCCATGGCCTTAATCCAAAATTCATCCTTGCTGGCTTCTTCAAAATAGTTTGGTTCAATTGTAGATAATAGTGCTAGGTGTGTTTGTTTTGGTGAAAATATTCTTTTTCTAGTCTCAACTCCTGCATCATTGTTTTCGATAATATGATCTGAAGGATGATTCTTCTGTACTCGTTTACTAAGTGTCTTTGGAGACACTTGCTAAACTTTCTCTTTTGTTTCTGTTTGATTCTCTTCATCTTCCTCTTCTACTTCCTTTTAATCTTCTGCTTCTTCTTCGGAAGGCTTTTCCATTGATTCATTTTATTCTTCCTTTGATTTTGTTCTGCATGTTTCATTAATTGTTACGTTGATGCTTTCCACAATTTTGTTCAATCTTAGATTGTAACACTTGTATGCTTATCCTGTACTTGAGTAACCAACAAGTACTCCTTTGTCCACACGAGAGTCAAAATTTCCCATTCTGCCATCTTCTCTTTTGATGTAGCATTTGCTTCTAAAAACTCTAAAGTGCTTCACATTTGCTGGTCTTCCTTTCCATAGCTCGTAGAGAGTTTTTTCAGTGTTGTTTCCGAGCATTACTCTATTTTAAATGTGAATTGTTGTATGCACTTCTTGTTTCCAAAAAAATTCTGTCAAATTGTAATCCATTAGCATTGTTTGAGCCATTTCCTGTGCAATTATCATCCATTACGATAATGTTCCTTTGTCTCTGAACCACTCTCTGACCCAATCTATGAATCCATGCTCTCGTCCACTATCATATATCTATCCAAACTTGCTAAGTGTTCTTACGAATCCATCTCTGTTTATACTGTCCAAGACTCTACTTGTGCAACTGTCCATAATGCTAACCCATTTATCATTATACTATCAAAATGTACTTCTGCTAACTAATTGCTCTAAATTTGTCTTCTCAAAATATTCAAGTTGCTCGAAGGATGGTTCTTTGGTCTATCATAGCTATCTCATAGACTCCCCCTATCTAATATTCATATTACTTGGGAGTCTCTAAGCCGGATGGCTCAGAACAATTCCTGCTTTGATGTGTATTCATCATCATCTTCATGGGTAGATTCATTATCTCTCTGAGCTCTGACTTCTTTCTTTCTGTATGTGGATTCATCTTTACTACAATGCCTGAAAGTAAAATCTCTTGAACTTGTTCCTTATTTAATTTCCCTTCCTTTCTTTCAGTTATTTTCCAAACCTTTCTGTATCTGACATCTTTTGTTTTCTCTGTAGAATTTTCTTCATCTCATTTTATTGCCAATCTTGCGATCTCTGGTACTTGGTCTTTGTTCACCTGTTCTTCTTGTTTTCTTATCCATACTTTCTTATATCAGATATCAATATTCTCTTTCATGGAAGTATCGATCATGCTTCTACAATCACTGGCCATGTGTCCATAGTTATGACATTTGTAACACTCAATGTTACGTGCGGCCACATAGGCACTTCGTGCTTGAACATTTCTTTTATAATCCATGCAATCTGCAACCTTATGTCCAAAGTTAGTACAATAAAAACAATGACCATAAAATAAATTTGCATACCTGGGAGTGAATGATCTTCTTTGTGGCGTAGTCATTCTGAATTTTTGTCTTGACTGATCATGATCATGATTGAAGCTTCTTTGTGGCTTGAACATGGATGGTCCCCTTGAATATTTATCTTTAATAGTTTTCTTAGATTCTGGTTGACCATGATTCCTTCCTTTGAGTACTTCTGCATAACTCTTTCTATTTTTTTCATCCTTCTTTTCTAGAAACCTAGAATGCTTCTCTTCATTCTCTATAATTGATGTGGATGTTTCTGTCTCTTCAACATTCATGTTGAGATTGATAATTTTACTTCTCAATGTGACAACTTCTTCTTCAAGCTTCTCAACCTCTTCTTCTTTCTTCATTATCCGAGACTTCATGACTTTTTCTGTTCTTTTCGCTTCTTCAAGCTGAATTTTTAATGTGATTATTTCTTTTTCAAGTCCTTTCTCTTCTTAACCAAACTCTGCCTCAAGTTGGTTTAGATTGTTGGTTCTTTCCTTAAGATGATCTGTCAATATCTTCTCTCTCATTTTTTCTTCTTCCTTCTGTGCTGCTATGTTGGTTTCCAAACACTGCTTTTGATATTCAAGATTTTCTTCGATCTTTATGGCCTCTTCTAGCTGAGTTCTTAAGTTTGCGATGACCTGTTGGGCTTCTTGAAAAATGTGAACACTTTCCTTTTGTTTCGTCAATTCTTTCTTGAGTGGATTTTTTTCTTCCCTTAGTTCATGTAAAGCACTAATCAATTCTTCTTCATAATTGTCTTCGTTTTCAATTATTTTTCCTGTCTCATTTCCTTCATGGAATTCTATTTCAAGATGTCCACATTTTTCACAATTAACACATAACAACATACCTCTGGTGATTATGTACTCTTCATCTTCTGAATCTTCTTGACATGGTGAACATAATTCTTCTTGATTTGTATCTACATCTTCTTTGACATTTTCTGAATCTGTGATGGGTGAAGAATATATGTCATGTAACTTATCCCAAAGTTCTTTTGGTGATCAAAATTTACCAACCTTTCCTCTTACCGGATTAGGTAATCCTTCCTACATGAAATTCATTTCTATTTTGTTATTCTTCCTCAATTCCTTCTTGGCTGCAATCTTTTACCTTTTTGAACTATCATATCCTGTAACAACTGATACCCAAATATAATGTCCCTGTGCCTGTAAAAATACTTTCTTCCTTATGCTCCACATCTCATACTTAAAACCATTATGACCATTAAACATTGGTACTCCATTATCAGAATAATCCATGATCTCCTTCCAGTGGTTAAACTGTTTCCTTAAGGAACCGGCTCTGATACCAATTGTTGGATTACTGAGAGGGGGGGTGAATCAATAATAGAGAAATATAATCATTTTTAACCATCTAATCCAATTGTTATATCAATAAATCATTATCATCTAATAACTGCAGATTAAATAAGCATTGAAAAAATGAACAATCATACACATACACAATACACCAGTGTTTTACGTGGAAACCCAAATCAAGGGAAAACCACAGAATGATTTTTCTTATATGTCTTGAAGAATTACATTCATTGGAAGCACCAAGTTCCTTTGTTTTCCAACTGCAACTAGAAGGAGGCTCCACCCCCCTGGTTTCTTAGGCTACAACCCGAGGGAAGATCCAACTCCCCAATTCTCTAGCTACAACCAGAAGGAGGCTACAACCCCCTATGTTCTCTGACTATAACTAGAAGGTGGTTGCAACCACCTGTCCTTTCCCCATCCAACTGCCTTGAAGTAGAAGTAGAATGATGGAACCACTGTCACACTATCACTGTGAGATATACCGTTGTAAACCTGTACCAATAAACCTAAACCATGCATCAACCATGCATCAACCTATACCTCAACCTGTAATCAACCTGTACCATAAACAAGTGCATCAACCATGCACCAACATGTACCAAACAATCTGTAATCAACCTATACCATAAACAAGTGCATCAACCATGCACCAACCTGTACCAAACAACCTATAATCAACCTGTACCATAAACAAGTGCATCCAACCATGTACCGAGTATGTACCAATCATGTGTCAACTAATCATTAACTATGACTCATCAATATGTACTAATTTCATCAACTATACACCTCATGTATGTGCCAACTCATCAACTACTTGTCTCAACCATGTACTCAATATGTACCTCAACCAAAATCTCTCATCAATTTCATCACTCAAATCTAATGTTTATCTTTGTAATAGACCTGGTGTATATGATCACATTCCTACAAACCTTCCTTAACTTTAACAACAGGAGACTAGCATTTTCATCAAACTTTTCTTTGGTCTCACATGCCTAGTTTTGGATTAGTCAACAACCCTAACTTGAAGTAATCATAACTTTGAACCTGTAATGTATAAAGATCTAAAAATGATACACAATGTTATTCAATGTGTTTTATGAAATTCATCCAGGTGTCACTACTTGGAACCTCTCAGAAAAGGAGTTATAGCAAAAATGACATACCTTGTTGAATTCTGGCTTATTCTAGAGAGAGACCTTGTAGAGCGTTCCCCGCATGAAATATTCATTGAATTGATATAAAAATGTTAAAAAACATACTATAGAATATCAAAAAACCAACAAATTTGGTCTCACTGAATTTGTATCTGTTATGAATAATTTATGATGTGTTTACATGAAACACCTGTTTTTGATTAGTTTCAGGACTAGCCACAAACCCTATTTTCCACGAAGTGTAACTCTCAAAATACAATGACCCAAAAATTGAATTTTTTACCATAGATACTTGGGTATGTTGTTTCAATGTCATAGCAATTTCACGGTCTGAATCATCATAGAAAAATAGTTATAGCGAAAATGGTGAGATGACCTGTAAAAAATATACCTTAGAAAGCATCATCAAAAGAACTTATCCTTCCTTGAATTCCGGCCTTATTTTCTTCACTTTCCTAAGAAATTCGGCTTAGATATCTTTTTTTTACCTCAGACAACTATATATATTCAATATTCTGAAGTGTGTATTAAATGAGAGAGCCTTGCCTATTATTTATACTCTCCAAATAACTTCCTTAAAAACATCTTCTAGGTCACTTTGCCCACTTTCCTTATTTTAGGGTTAACCCACTTCTAATTTCTCCAATAAATTTATTATTTAAATAATTTATTTTTTATTCACTTTGAATTATAGTACACTCATCACTTCACTTTATTATTTACCTTATAAAATCCCTTAAACCACTTTGACTACTTTGACCTTTTGGGGCTTCTAGATGACATGTGAGGGTCCTCCAATTTCGTAAGGCCATAACTCTCAAACCGTGGGGAGTTGTGTGATGTTCCACATACCACCAGAAATGGAATGACATGTACTATCCATCTAGAATAGTATTACCTTAAAATATATCAAAAATCATACCATTATTCATCAAACAAACGTGGGTCCATTACCCAAACCTGGGTTCTCCAACTTCACATGATAATAACTCTCTAACTGTGAGGAGTTATGTGAAGTTACACATGCCACCGGAAATGGAATGACAAACACTATCCATCTAGGATAGTTTCCTTGACAAATTCACTGTCCTTCATCTCATTATTCCACAATTAAGCATGGGTTCTCTTACTCCGCAAAGCGTCATCCTGTGAGGGCTTTCACCATAAGAGGAACACTTTGGAGTTCATCCATCTTTACTTCTTATCAACTATGACAAGAAAATAATGATTCATATTTACATCAAACAATCTTGGGTCCATTACCCAAACCTTTGTGCTGCGGGTCTTTCTTCAAGGGTTGACATCAATGACAACAAACCTTAATCAACAGTTCCTAAGAAAAACCTTTGGAATAAGTTGGAAGACATAAAAGTGTCTCTCGAGTTGAGGGATTCTGCAATAAGGATGTATGAGAACGTTATTGCTAAGTTTAAAAACACTGAGGGTTGGTCAAAAGAGACTAACTGCAATATCAGAGTCAAACAAGGTTGTCCCTTTTCCCTTACCCTTTTTGGCATATACATTGACAAGTTAGAAGAATTCTTGGAAAAAACAGGTTGTGTCGGCCCTACTCTCACTAGTATAGTCATCAATTGGTGCACACCTCCCGACCCTCGGGCCGAGAATCTGCACAGGATCTATCTCCTTTGAATCCGCAGAACCCAATTATTTTTTTCAAGCCCTCACTAGAACCCCACGAATTCGATCCATAGGACCTTCATGAAAACTCCACTGGCATAAGAAATGCACAAGGTGTGAGTCCTCACCTCCACACGATCACCAGATATGACCACGACCTTTTCCGAAAAGGAATTTCGGGTTTTGCAACTTCGGGGGTTTCAACACTAAGATCCCTGGCTCCTTGTGATCAGAAGTGCTGAAAAGCCGAACCCCGAAATATCCAAATGTGTGACTGCAGCCCCACTCCAAAAATACGTCTCATTTCACGACTTCATGGGTTTTCAACTCAAAGTGCCCTGGCTCCTTGTCCTCGGGATTTCTGAAATGTCGAACCCTGAAACTCTGAAATGATAAACCCTGAAAGGGTTGGTGAGTGACAAGCTCCCCGCTTAGATCCTGTCCATGTGACCCTATCCCGTGACCTGGTGCTATTCCTCCAAATGATTTTGGGTTTTCAAATTCCAGGATTTTGCGATTCCGGTTGCAACAGTTCTTGACCCTTCGAACTCCGGGTCTCGGAATGTCGAAATATCAAACCTCGAAATGTCGAAATTCCACTTCAAAGGGATATCAACCGCTGTGAGCTTCCTCTGATCCGACGGCTTACGTTCTTTCAGGATTTTGTGAGTCAAGAGTCCCGACTCTTTCCCTTTGTATCTCCTGGTAGCCGAAATGCCAAAATGCCGAAATATCTCTGCTGAGAGATCAACGGTCCATGTCCCTCTTGGACCAATGGCTATGATCCAACTGGATCGACGACCCACATCCTTTGGGGAATTTTTCTGAAACCTTGACCGCTTTCGAGATTTCGTGATTTCGTGAGTCGAGACTTTTTGTCTCACGACTCCTCCTTGAAATCCCAGTATCCGAAGCCCCGATGGCTTCCGGATTTTTTCCATGATCCCTCTCAACGATGGACGGTCTTGATCTTTTTGGGACTTTGACAAGTCCTTCCCTTTGCATATACGAGGATTAAACCTCGTGCATCTTCTGCTGGATCCGATGACTATCGGCTCCCTGTGTTAGATCATACGACCTAGATCTGTTCTTCTGCGCTCTCTCCTCCTGTTGCCTGGACATGAAACTCAATGGTCCAGATCTTTTCTCCAGTGCCCGAATCAACGACAGTTGTGCTCTCCCGAGCTCACGCTTCTTCCTTCCGCTTGGAATATTTCCAAAGTTTCAAAGGCCTCGGCCTTTGCTTTTGTTGTGAAGCCTATATCCTCAGCTCCTGCCTATATTCTTAGGACACTGTCCCTCCTGAGCTTTTTTGATTGTGAAACCTCAAAGGATTCCTTGACTTCTTGTCCCTCTCGACTATTTCTCTATGTGCAAAGGCAATGTTCCTCCTGAGCTTCTAAACTTGAGACAAGTTCACTCTGAGCGTACTCCTTGCACTATTCCTTCTAAGCTTAAGAACTTCAGACGAGTTCTTATTCACACACTCCTTGTGCTACTGAGTTTTTCGGATAACTCAATTTGAAGTATTTCTTGCAAAGAAATGCTTCACACCCTCTTGGTGTTCTTCTACTTGATGCACACCTTGCAGAGCCTCTGCACACAACTGTGCTATCCATCCTAAACTTATCCGTGGCTCTGACCTCAAAGTGTCTCTGTCCCTTTCCCTCCTTGAAGGGATATAAGCGCCCTTTGGCAACTTATGCTCAAGCACTCCTTGCTGAGTTTGCAGGGTGTTCAGTAACCCTGTAAGTGCCTTCTCCTTGACACTTCCCTTTCCTTTGAACTCAAAATAGAGTTCCCTGGTGCACTCTATGCACTCGCTCAATGCCCTCTTGTAGATCTCTACAAAACCTTCAGTAGTTTTGTCTTCCCTGAACTCGAAATAGAGTTCCTCTTGTGCACTCCGTACACTCGCTCGATGCCCTCCCGACAGAGCTCTATAGAACCCTCAGTGATTCTGTTATCTTTGTGCCTTTCTCTGCACAATCTTCACCTCCAAGGTGTTCAAAAACCTTGAGACTTCCTCCTGAGTCTAAGACATCCTCTGGTGCACCCTCTTGGCACGTCTTTGTATGAAATTCCTCAGAATTCAGAAGTGCACTCATGGCACTAGATTTCAGAACTCCCAATATTCTGTCATGCAACCTTTTGCATGTAACCACAAAGAACCAGACCTGGAATCAAAGAACTCACAGATAGGAAAATCTATCTATCTCTTGCATATGGAACTTAACATACATCTACAGCATGAATGAACACACAACATTCATAAAAGACACATAAACACATAGAAAACATATATGCAGGAAAACTGCTTTGAATTAACATCAATGTTTAATTACAATGTGTTCGAGCTCGGACCGCAACAGAGTATCGACTCTCCTCTCTTCTCCCTATTATCTCTTCTCTTCCTCTCTTCCGACTCTACAGACTCACTACCTACATATACCAAGGATCTTTTTACAAAAAATGGTTCCTCGAGCTCTTCCCTCCTTCCTCACCAACTCTTATTAAATTACAATCAATTACATTGAATGGTTGTCTAGTCCGAATCAGATCTAGATCTCAGCCTTACAAAACATTAAGAGGCCAACTAACTACAACCTGCATACAAGCATGGTGTTGACTCTACCATCCTTACAATCATTTAATACAATTAAATTCAAATTTGAAATTTGAAAGTGAGAGGGTTGCGCCTCTCCTCTCCATTGAATGCGCTTGATGTGCTGGTTGGCTGGCATGTAGCTGGCTTGGAGCGATGCTCCTACATCATCAATCTTCTTCTTTATGCCGACGATATCGTTCTTATGGAAAGGATTCCCCATGATCTTGAAAACCAACCAAGAATCCTCAAAGAATTTTTCTCCAATATGGATATGACTATTAATACTGATAAGACTAAGGTCATGATTATTAAATCCAATAAGATCTCTTATGATACCTTTGTATATGACAACAACAAATTGGAGGAAGTGATTTAATACAAATATCTTGGAATTGATATTCACCACAAGCTCAATTGGAATTATAGCATTGAGAAAAGGATTATTGGGGGATGGAAAGCTTATTATGGGCTTGAAAACAATTGTAAATTGACTGATATTTGGAGTTGGGATAAGAAGAAACTCCTCTTTGAGACTCTTGTTACACATGTTATTCTTTATGGATGTGAAGTCTAGGGCTGTAGTATATCTCGTGAATCTTGGAGAAAGATAGAGCAAATACAAAAGAATTTTATAACCTATAATCTCAAAATTAAAGGAAATACACCCTATCCCATCCTCCTCTTAGAAACAAGTCTCTCCCCCATTGAGAGCATGGCTATGACTAGATACCTAATGTATAAGAACAAGTTAAACAACATGGAAGACATGAGGCTACCTAAAATTGCTTCAAAATCAAGTCATAACCACCATCAACTCAAGCGAGGATGGCATAAAGATGCCCAGTCTTGGCTAAACTATTGGGGAATCATGGAAGAAACCATTTTGCAAAATAAAGATACTATTAAAAAAAACGTCAAATCAAAATCTAAGGAGAAAATGTGGTATGATAAAGGGTTAGAGGAAAACAAAAATTAAGGTATTATAAAGATGTAATCAACCCTAATCTAGAAGATCAAAATTATCTATCTATTTTTCTAAGCATAAAGAAAAAAATAAGCATTGCTAAG
>ML805402.1:46617-60048 GCA_009831015.1 Picea engelmannii | reverse complement strand
GTTCATTCTTTTCCTTATATTAAATTTTAAAGCAAAGAATATAGGTGTTAGAAATCTAGGCAAGAGAAAAGGTTGAACTTCAACACCATATATTCTAATTTCTATGTGGTATTGGAACAAATACCAATCTCCTACCATTTTATGAGGACTCAATTTTAACAACATTTTATACTCTAGGAAAATTCTCGGAGGAGTTTCACCATGAATCATTTCAAAGGCCAATGACATAAACTGATTAATAAACTCTGATAACCCTGCATTCTGAGATTTCTTTCTAATTAATGGAGTCCAATGAATAACTGAACAAGGATTACCTATTTCATCTTCAATATTCATTTCAAGGTTTTGAAATCTAGAATCTTGAGAATAAAGGAACAAGTCTATAAAAAATGAGTGATATATAAAGTATCTACTAGCTTTGAATTCAGACAACTGATAATGAATGTTGTTAGATAAAAACTAGGTGTAGTTATACTTAACTAAGGGTTTCAATGTAGGTGGGAAAATAAATGTCATAAACCTAAGAGTATACTCATCAACAGTTTTGTCATCATCATTCGCTAAAATTGCAATCATCGTTGCTTTAATATTCCTATATGTTTTAGGAAACATATCAGATTTAAGAATAACATTATCTTCAAATACATTGATATTTTGACCCAAATAGGACTGAAGTAAAGTCATTTTATCCCGAGAACTCAATTATTTGAAATAGGTGGCCAATAATTTTTCATTTAATGTTTCATTTTGAGCGTTTTGAGGAAACTTTAACATTTAAGTAATGGATTGGGAATTTATCACAAATAAAATTGGCCCATTCTTTGAAATGATAGACCTTTGAGACAAATTGTAATTTGAAGCACACCATGATACAAATTCAAGAGAATTGTATGTCTGAGGGATGATAAACTTATCTAAATCTGATTCCCACACATGATAATAATCATGAAGGTATATGAAATGATGAAGGGTTGAATGATGTAATTCAAACAGGTCAAATGATAGTTCGGGTTCATATATGTCTTTATCTCTATCGGCCAAATCTTGTTCTTTAAGGTAAGAGGTATTTTGACTTTACAAGACTTAGAATATTCCATTTCTAAATTTAGAATGTGAGAGAAATAAAAAAGTTTCAAAATACTTGGGATAAAGCTTAATTTGGAGAGATTCGAGCTTTGGTTGTAACGTCGCTAGTAATTCGAACATCATTAACCTCAAGTTCTTGATGATAAGAATAACCTTTAACTACAAAAATTTTAACTTTAACCATAAAAAACAAACCTAGAATATATATATATATTATTTTTATGAGGAATGAATCTCTACGGTTTGGGGTAGGACCACAATAGACAGAATGACACCAAGAAATCAACTCAAATATCAATATGATAGATAAATTAAAATTCCAACAAAAGAAACGATAGAATCCTACCTCTTCCAGACGTTCATAGGAGACCACCGCTAAGCTCACAATCCAATGTCTGATACCTACAGCTTGTCCTCAACATCCAAAGTACACAAGCATATGGAAAATGTATGAAATGTTATCATATAAACTAGCATAATACATTAACATGTATACAAAATTTACCCATGAAAAA
This sequence comes from Picea engelmannii, assembly GCA_009831015.1. Lineage (NCBI taxonomy): Eukaryota > Viridiplantae > Streptophyta > Pinopsida > Pinales > Pinaceae > Picea > Picea engelmannii. The sequence continues at coordinate 58,447 of ML805402.1, read as the reverse complement.
TAATATAAACATTATCAACATATAATTGTTGAATTACTGAGAGGGGGGGTGAATCAGTAATGAGCAATTTATACAACGTATTAATCCTTTTTAACCACAATGTATATTCCTTTAACTTATTCAACAATGTTCATCATTAATATGTTATTGCATCATACATCATTAACATCCATCAGTGCATAATAAACAATAATAAACACATCTACACAATGCAGAGTACACTAGTATTTTACATGGAAAACCAATGTGGGAAAACCACATAATGTTTTTCTTATATGTCTTTAAGAATTACATTCAAGGAAGCACCAAATTCCAATTCTCCATCTCCAACTGGAAAGAGGCTCCAACCCCCTAGTTTCTCATGCTACAACCCGAGGGAAGTTCCAACTCCCCAATTATCTGGCTACAACCAAAAGGATACTACAACCCCCTATGTTCTCAGGCTACAACCGGAAGGTGGCTACAACCACCTAGTTCTCAGGCTCCAACCTGAAGAAATATCCAACTCCCTGATTCTCTGGCACCAAACGGAAGGAGGCTACAACCCCCTTTCCTTTCCCCGTCCAACCACCCTGAAATATACATTCCAAATGTAGAAAAAATGTCATTGAATCAAACACTGCCACTGTCAACTTGTACCAAAAACCTGTAACAACCTGTAGCAATCAACTTGCACCAAAAACTCTATAACAACCTGTACCAACAATCTGTACCAACACAAGTGCGTCAACTATGCACAACGCAACTTGTCACATCGATCTGTCTCATCAATATCATCAACACATCCAATCTATTCACCAAGATCAATCATCGAGACAACTCTCAACCATATGCACAATATCACCAAGATGTGCATAAACCAAGACTACTTACAAACATCAACAAGATGTATCACAATCAATATGTGGTTCTAAAAGTATACCAAGTCATATATGACAGATCATCCATAAACCATGTGCCAAAAATGCTACTAGCAAGTGCCTCTAATAATGTACCAATCATGCATTAACTATAGATCAAACTATGACTCATCAAGATGTACCAACATCACCATACCATACACCTCACGTATGTGCCACTCATCAACTATCTATCCTAACATGTATCTCAATCATCTACCAATATACCCATCAAAATTTCTCTAGCAATACATCATAGTATCCATAACCAAATACCATAAACCCTCTGTTAGCGCCAACTCTTGTAAGCGGGGTATTTCTCTCCGATTTCAGGCCCTTGGTGTAAAATAAATGAAGAAATGGGTTTTAAAAACCCATCAAATGTGTTTTATCCAAAGGCCGCATTCATGAGCGTCAAGCGCAACACACAAAAGAAGTCCATTTCGGGCTTAAAATCAAGCGAGCGAGCATTTTTGTTTTCACCGGCGAGGATCCATCGATGGAGCAGATCAACGATCATCGAGTAAGCCAGAGCCACAGAGTTGCACAAGTTTTAACGCATGGGCTCATCCCTTAAGGCCAAAGTCATGAAATGATCGTGGTCGTCCGATCCAGTCGGGACACGTGGCACCTGATTAAGTCTAGTCACCATCTCGGCTATCGCGACTCTAAAATACAAGGGTCGATTCCCTTCCATCCACGATACGCGAGATGAGAAGGCGCCTTTGGGTGTGGGCCCACGGTCATAGCACAAGGTCGTATGGAAAGGAGGTTGGAGGAAGAGCAGTGAGAACTCTTGGTGGGAGAATCCCTGAAAGGATCGGGATCATTAGTCTTGAAGGATACATGGCACCTGATTAAGTTCGATCGCCATATCGACTATCGCGACTTTGAAATAAAAGGGTCGACTCCCTTCTATCCATGATACGCAAGATGCGAAGGTGCCTTTGGGTGCGGGCCCACGGTCATAGCGCCAGGGTTGTATGGATTATCACCAAAGAAAGTGAGCATGCAGGGATAGGGTTGTTCAATGGAAAAATGATCGCGACCATCAGTTTTTAAAGCCGATCCAGCTGTTGATCTTGGAGGGTCGTTTCGTGAGTTTGGGCACCAGGAAATTCGAAGGTAGGGGAAGTAGAAATCCTTGAAAGAAGGAGTGTCGAGATTCCCTTGGAGAGAGGCGCCAGGTCATGGCCCTGGGTTACATTGATGGCGATGCCAGAAGAAAGGGAGGCTAGCCTCTGAGCCTTAGAGAGCAGGCACGTGGTCTTCTCCTGAGCACATCGTCTCAGCCACTCCCTGGGGAAGCAGTTAATGAAAATCGAGCAGGCAGATGAAACCTCAGCTCGAGCCATAAATGGAAGGTATGGGAGGCCTGAAGCAATCATCCTGTGGTACCCTTGTGTGCAGGTCCCCCCTACAAGATCCATTCTGAGTTAAGGTGGTTTCTGACGAAGGAGTTCCGTCTAGGTTTGACTGAAGAGACGCCATGCCTTGGAGGTTCGAGCACGCCTCTATTGGGCAAAATTGTTCTGAGTATATATACTTAGTTTTGCTATTTTTGTAAGGATCGATGGCAGAGAAAAGCTCCCAATTGTAAAACTTTAACAACGCCTCTGGTTCTCTGGTTACTGAATGACATTTTGATACTTCTTGTTTAATGACAACCAACCTCCTCCTTTCCTTTTTCCTCTAAATCTTAAAGCTCGGGCACGGATGATCCAGTCGGGTGTTGTAATAACTATATGATGCATGTTTGATTATATTAGTTCTGCAACATTTTAAGTTTACTTTGAAGTTTCTCGGGTATGAGAGGATCTCATATCTGAGACTTTTCCCCCTTTAAATGCCTACTGGAAGACCGGATGTCCAGAGCAAACTCTATTTCCCTTTTCTTTCCCTCCACTTACTCACCACTATGCAAAAATTATTGGCTTAAGTTAGATCAGGACCTCACATGTCTTTGTTGTTCCAATCCAGTTTTTTTAGTTAAAATGATATTGTTCCGAGTTTACTTCCATTCGATCCCCTTTTATCAACAAATCGTGACATTTAAACTGATGGGCATCAAGATTACTCCTGCTGCAATCCAGGAGTGACATCTAACACCAACATTTCTGGCACTATTGCTGGGGATGAAGTTGAAAATTTTCCCTGGGATTGAACGACATTGAGCCTATGATTTTGAAGGTGCATCAGGCATCAGAGCCCTTGAATATTGCTACTGTGCACCTGGTGACTCCACTATTTCCACTTCATTGTTTCGGCTATGGCTACTTTAGCATGCTTGAAAGCTGACCCAGAGGAGCTTTCTCGAAAAGGTTTCAACAGCTGCCTTCTCATCCTGAGAAGTTTCCTGGGAGGACCCAACGTTAAGATTTGGCCTTTGATGGTGAAAAAAGACTGGACACATTCAAAGTTATGAATTTTTCACCTGGAGACCCCATGATTCAAGGATCGATTGGCGACTTCGTTGGTTCGAAATGGAAAAAATCCTAGCTCAGAGGTTTTCTCCTTTTAATTTTTCTGCTATTCCTGGTTTTCCCAATGCTGTCCCTTCTCTGGATGAATGGCATGATTATTTGCCTATCTTTAGGGAGCATGTAGAGGAAAACCCTGCTCGGCATCTCAAAGAATTTCTTGAACTCATGCATCAATGGGAGATACATCAGGAGGATGTGTTAATGAAAATGTTCATGTCCTCGTTAGCAGGGCATGCTCGTAAATGGTATCATTCTTTACCCCCTTCTAGAATTTCTTCACTCATAGAATTTCATGCATCTTTCACCGCCCATTATCAGAAGCTTTATCCCTCTGATTTAATTTTTCATAATTGTTGTGAGGGATACAAAAACTGTATACAAGATAGAGTTGCTTCTTACGTAGGTTGTCATGATGATCTTGATGACTTGGATCATAAATCAGTCCTTTCTCACTCCCATTCGTCTGCATCAGAGGAAGGTTATGAGAGTGAAGGTTGCAAGGAAGGAGAAGATGCTTGGGGTGGATTTATGAAACCGGTGAAATCTCTCACTGCTAGACTAGACAGGTGGGAAGTTGAACGATGCGCAGAGGATTTTCCATCCCTTGAAGAAGATGCTCTTGGCAGCTCTACTAAGGGCGATTATGAAGATTTCATAGCAGTAGAAGCATTAGTTTCTGCCCCTAATGAGCCTGTTGTCTCATATTTAAAGGAAGAAGCCATTTTGGAAGAGGATTGTTCTATTTTCCTTCACGAGATTTCCCATGATGTATTTACATTTGGGATTGAAAAGAAGGATCGGGAAATCGTTCCTTTTTTACAATATGAGGTAGTTTTTTGCTCACCCATCTTTGATGATCATTCTGGTAAAGAGAAAACTACAAAGCCTTTTCCTCTATTCACAAATGAAGGACATTGCAAGGAAATCAGCCTTCCTGAGCAACATGATGAGGAAAAGAGCTTTCCCATGGGTCATGTTTATGGCCATTATGAATCTGACCCTTGGGAGAGCCAAGAAGAAGAAATCCTCCCATATATGATTGTGTCTAACACAGGCTGTGATGATGAGGGCTGTAAGGATGGAAGTTTGGAGGAAGAAGATTCTCTGAGTGAACTGATGGAGCAGGTGAAATCTCTCACTGCCCAACTAGCAGGGTTGGAGGTTGAATGATGTGCAAAGGATTTTCCACCCCTTGAAGCAGATGTTCCTGGAATCTCTACTGAGGACGATGATGAAGAATTCATAAATGTAGAGGCCTCACACTCTTCTCCTAATGTGCATTCCATTTAAACCTTTGATGATTATGCGTATGAGGAGAAACAAAGTCCTGCATCACCATTTGCTGATATAGCAATCGGCCTATGTATGAAAAATACGAATCAAATTTTGAGCTGGATATGATGGATTTCCAAGAACAGACCACAGAACCTTATCCTCTTTTCACTAAAGAAAATTATCATGAGGAAATCAACCATCCCAGTCCTTCAGAAGACATTGAGCAGCACGAGAAAGAGCAGAGATTTCCCACAGTTCCTGTTTATGACGATTATGAATTTGACTCTAGAGAGAGACAAGGAGAAGAAGGAGAAGAACCAGAAGGGACATTTTATCTTATGTCCAGAGCCAGTCAGCAAGAAATCACCACTTGAGATCATTCAACCTATGTTAGTTGTCCACCCACCTTTTCTTACTAGAGATATTCAACCACACGTGAACAACTGTGTAGCAAAGGAGGCTGCCTGTCACCCGTCAGAATATTACTATACATATTGAATTTGTACACATGGATGCCAATATGAAGTACACTCCATATCCATGTGCGTATATAGAAGTTGTTCATGGCCATGAATAAACAATATAAAGTATACATATACCATAGGTGGTCATAAGCATGAACAAAACACAATGGAGTCCAGTCTCAAAGTCAATTGAAGATATATTTATACAATTAAGTACAATATGATCTTCCATGATAAATAAATTCATATAGGACTGGTGTGATGAAAGACAACAACATGTATGAGGTGTTTATACTGTGAATATGAGATCTTCTACACTGACCATCGATGGTGCAAGTCCACATTGTGTGAATAAACAAGTTGAAATCAAACACAATGAGACTTCGTTTGAATATCGGTCATTGAGGTATATTGTTAACAAATGTGATACAAGCTACCAATTATGAAAGTAGGTGTCAAGGAACCAAGTACATTCAAAAAGTGTGAATAAAGGTGTTGAGGTTGAACACTTGAAGAATCCATCGAGCATGATACATTAATGTATTCCCAACTATCGATGATGAAAAAGATGTCATTGATCACTGCAATCCTCTAGGTACTCTTATGACTCTAGATCTTGATTCCAGAATAGATGAGTTTAAGTCAATAGAATGCGATCTGTTGAAAGGAGGGAATTAAGGTATCCCCCATCATCTAGTGTGAGGTACAAGGAAATACTTGATGATTAGGAAGAACTCGGATGAACATGATATGCACAAACCAATGACCATGTGCGTCTCTCGTGTGCACCCGATGCAAGTAGTACACAAAAGAGACCCTATGAATAATAGTCATTAATGAAAATTGTCGACAGAGGCAAGGAAACCACCAATAGGGTCTAATGGAATCCAAGACATTGCACGAATCCTAATGTGTGAATATATTTCTTGTAATCAAACACAAGGGAAACCACCTAGTCAACGACCAATGAAGATATGTCATCTATTGGGTTCAAGGTCACCTACCAATTATGAAAGTAGGCCTAGGGTGCAAGGCAAGGAAATATCTTCACGTGATTCTGAGATGCACTTATAAAGGGATGGCTGACATGCAAAGTCAAGAATTATGAGGAATGGCCAACACGGGTGTAGACTTCCTTTGAACAAGAGAATGAGACAGATGGATAACTATGGAAACATAGAATCAAGACTGAACATTGAAAAAATTTTGTGACACATGAGGCATCAACGAACTCTCCATAGGGACTGTAAGAATAACTAGTCGAAGGATTAATCTCTTAGTAATGAGTTCATATTCTTCGGGCCATACTAAACCCAAACTTTTGATGAATGGACTCAAAAATCTGTTCTATGTTAAAAGGAGACACACTTGTTGTCGATAGAAGATAATACTCTTTTCCCACCCTTCTTTTTTGTTTTTATATATATTTTTCTTTTTCATATTATTAAATCCTAAAAAAGAGGTAAAAGAATGTTATGATACAAGAGAGAAAACGAGTGTCGTGAACAATCCAACTAGTTCCATGCGGTGGAACATACCTACACTCAATGCAAGGGAACACATGTAGGATATGACACTTGGGGGAATGTTTCCTCTAGGCGTAAGGGGTGTCAATATGCAAAGGATATATGAAAGGAACTTCTTGGCGAACACTGAGAAATGTCGGGGCAATGGGATTATAATGAGAAAGAGGGAGCCAACAGTAGACTCAATAACACAAGAAGGATAATGAAATGCAATTAAAAATCAACTTCAGGAAGTAGGCTTCCAATAGTGTTCTTTTTCATAAATTTAGTCTCTCGAGCCCGAAAAAGTGTAAAACAATACCAAGGAGAACTCTTCTAGTCAATGTTGAATAGAGTATTTGTTTTTCATAGTTAGTCCATTCTATCTGAAAAAGGGGTAAACTTATACCAAATAGACATTCTTTCAAATCTGTTTAACGAGTGTGAAAGAAAACTATCTCACTTGACAATCTTTTCATTTTTAAGGTGTCTAAAAAAGAGATTAACTAAGACTCCAGGATGTAATGGAGGGAGTCCCGTAGGTAGTAGCCAGAAAAATAATGAGTAGAAGACATGAGGCTTGAACACAATTTCATAGTGGGACTCTAAAGGACTCTGAGACCTATGGAGTAACTTATGGATGGACACCAAATGGAAAAATTGGTTCTAACTAGGGGCCCCATGTTTGGTAAGTCTCTACCACTTAATAAAGACACTTCTAGTAACAACGAGGAGGTTATGTGTTCTAAAAAGTGGGTTTGTACCTAGGGAATATGAATCGTGGTCATAGGACAATGCAAAAATGAAAAGCAAAGTGAAAACCTATGATGTCAGTGATGATATATACCTTCCAGAGGCACAAAAAGGCTAAGGAATGTTGAAAATCCATCATAACCTAAAAAAATCGCTTCAAGCAATGTCTTACACTGCATAATTAATCCATATGTTTTCAAAAATGGAAAATACAGGACAAAAACTATATAAAGTGGGTAAAAATATATGCAATAAAGTACAATATTATACAAAGCTCATGCTTGAGCTAAAGGGATCAAGCATAATACTTTTTGAGATAGAGCCCATTTTTGGGCTCTTTCAACACGTTCCCTTCACAATACTCTAATTCATGGGCTCCTTTTTCGAGGACACATCTCACAATAATGTGATGGTGCCCCCCAACCGAGTTCGGGTTGTAATCCATGAAATCCACCCCCCACTTGGTGAAGGGACTGACGGTAATGACTGGGTGAAGAGCTTAGAGGGGTAGGGTAAAAATGCATCTTACAAGTGAACACCTGGCAAGGGTGACACTTCTTGACTGCTTCTAAGAAGTCTTTAAAAATTGATGGCCAAAAATAACGAGCTCGCAATATTTTTTGGGTTGTTGCAAGCCTAGATAAGTGACCACTGTATGCCCCACTATAATAGTCATTGAGTACGGATTCAACTTCTTTGTGATTCAAACAATGATGCAGAATATAATCTACCCCTCAACGATACAAAGTGTCACTGATAATGAGGTAGTTTTTGGATTGATAGCATACACATTGTCGGTCGTCTCTCGAAAGATGTTGAGGAAGATTCAAAGTTTCAAGATATTGTTGTCAAATTGACTTATCATTCATATAAGTCTTGATTTCGTGTTCGAAAATACTAGGTTTTGTCCCTGGCATTTCTTCATATGACCAAGTAAACACATCTCAGAGCTCCTTAAAAATATTGGTGTAAATCTGAATTTCTTCAGGCGAGCAATCTCCATCGATATAAACATTCTCAACCTTGCCAGGGGTTCGAGATATGTTGATCGCAATGGTAGGAGAGATATTCACCCTCTTCCCTTAAGCATATATGCCATGCTTATCCAAGGGAACCATGGTGTGACCAACAATCTTTCTCATTGCGGACCTAAACACATCTCGTTCGATCCTTTCCAACTCTGGGAAAAATAATATCTGTGGTGAAGGTCCTCCCAAGGCCTTTCAAGACTAGTCACACCCTCTAATATCACTTCGTCCAAAGTCAAAGTATTATCGAGGAAAACATTTGAACTAAAATTTTTATGGCCCATATGAGGTCTAGGATAGGATCCACTTCTTCAGTGCGCGAAGAAGGAAGATCTGGGTCTGCAGTGGCTTCTTGGATAAACAAATATGTAGTCTCAACTGCATACAATGGAATTTTCATTTTGATGTGTGAGTGACCTTCATATGATGCAGTCAGAGAAGGTAGAGTCAATGGGTCATCAAAATATGAAGTACATAACGATACATGCCTCAATGATGATGAAGATTCATCGGAAACAACATTAATATACGAGATTGGCGCCAAAAAATTAAAGGTTCCCATCAAGGGAGGATACATTCTGACACCAATGTTCTCAATTTCCTTTTGTGAATTCTCAACAATTGGTACCAAGGGTCCCACCAATGCAGAGGAAATAGAGCACGAGAAAGATAATTGGTTTATCATCACAACCTTCCCTTCATGGGGAAATCATAAAACATGAAACATCGATGACATGACAACTGTCATAGCGTAAATCCAATTACGCCCCAGTAAAATACTGTATTCAAGGGGTACATCAACCACCTTGACCTCGATCGCCATAATTTTACCACCTAACTAGACCTGAAAAGCATGGAGGATACTGTGGGGTCTGAACGAACGTCCATAAAATGCAGTTAACATAGTCATAGAATGAGAAAGTTGGGGAGAGGAAATGGATTTCCGGCAATATAGAGACATCACAGACATTGAATCACCTTCATCGATGACAATACACTTAATATTTATATTCATATATTCCACATGGATTCAAAAAGACACATGGTAAGGTAAGCGAGATTGGACATATGGGACATCCAACTTGATAACTTTTGAGCCACTTGAGTCAAGAACCCCCAGTGTATATAACAAGGAATTCCTCAGTGTGGGTCATGTCTGGAGTGCCTCCAAAGATGACATCACACACGACGTTTTGCCCAAATCTTCGACAATAGAGTAATTTTGGCCATCTCTGGCATTGGAATTATGAGTAAAGTGCTTAAGAAATCCTTTTGGAATGTGAGGCATAGGGTTAGGCCTATCGATCTGCAAAGGTGTTTCTAGAGGGGGAGGCTCTGTACCCAAAGTAGGTCGCGGAGGACCATAATCACAAGTCCTAGTGACTATGCTAACCTCAAATCAGACCATATTCACGCATTGATGGACACCATCATGTGTTAGGGGATTTTGACCTCCACCCAACACATTTCCTATGTTCAAGGTTCCTGAGGCCATATTTTTATTATGCGGAAATGGAATAGTTAGCATCAGGGATGATTTTAAGGATGGAAATTTATTTTAAAATGTAGAAACCTTGGAGAGTCTTACTAATCCTTCATATTCCAAATATAAAATGTTGCCGATATTTTTGTAAAAATATTCAAATTTATAAGAATTTTATATAGTTTATATAAAATTTTGTGATTTTTAAGGTAAAATAATTTTATCCTGTAAAATTTGGGTGAATCTTTTTTAGAACAACGAATATTTTTTTGGGAAAAAACATGGAAAATTATCCCATGAGCGAAAATTAGCCCCTAAAATCATCCATGATTAACATAGCAGGTTGATTCGTTATAATCCTTGAGGATTCCTCTATCTTAGGGCATAAATGGGTAAGGTTATCATCTATACACAACTTACATGGAAACTTCACCTTCCGGTTTTCCTTCTTGCCCTCGCCAACAATTTTACCAGACTTGTCATTATTTTGATTTTCCTTGTTGTTATTAGTCCCACCCTTGCATTTATTATTTATACCTCTCCTAAAATGAAACGAGTATGTTTCCCTTCACATTGATTTATCAAATAATGAAATTGGTCATACAATACTCACTCACGTAAAACATGTAATATATTGAATTTCAATGACAATCTGTATAGTCGCAAATTCCTTCCATGAACGGAACAACACTAACGATATCTTCAACTCCACTCTTCCTGAGACTCTCGTCGTTGAATTTGCAGTAACTGTGATGAGGTGGTGGCGGGGCACATTTGTTAAGGAATATTTTAGGTAAGGGTGACTTAATGACTGCACAAATTTAACCAAGGTAATGACTCAAGTTTCCCACGTAATTTTAAAATGAACATACGACCATAATACATAAAATGAAAAGAGAAGGTTTACCTTAATATTGATTAATCAAATTTAATGAAAGTGGCCATATTCGTGGCCATACAATACTCACTCACGTAAAACAGGTAATATATTGAATTTCAATGACAATATGTATAGTCGCAAATTCCTTCCATGAACGCAACAACACTATTGATATCTTCAACTCCACTCTTCTTGATACTCTCGTCGTCGAATTTGCAGTAACGACGATGAGGTGGTGGTGGGGAACATTTGTTGGGCGATAACATTGGATTTGGGTTTGGCAGTGGAAGAGGAGATGGTTTGACGAGCATGAGTGTCGGAAGAGAAAGAAAACTAGTGGCCATGTGAGGAGCCTTATTTATTGGCGGGGGAGAATTAACGGAATTTTAGTATTTTCATCAAATTCGCTGAGGAGGAGGAGCAGCAAACATTCCATCTTTAGGACATAAAAGATTGAAGATGGATCTTGTTGTGGATCAGAAAGGTTCACAAATTATAATGAATTATAATGAATTTTGTTGGCATTATATATATATATATATAATTTGAAAAGTTTACTTTTTGATTGAATGAAAGTATTGATATTATTATTTTTCCTTTATGTTAGTGGTTATTGCTAAGTTTTAGAAATCAAATATAAATATAAAAATTATGTAAAAATGTCATGTAGTATTTCATATTATTTTGTCAAGTTGTGTTATTCTTCTTATTTGTTGTACAAATCGTTCAACAAGATTTTATGGTCATGTTTAGCAAATATGTGTGGAATGGTATTTGCACCAGAAATGGTAAAGCATTTTACCTCTTAATTCACGGCTTTAGGTAACCTAAAATCCATAATTGTGATCATAGTCTATATTGCAAAGGCTAATCAATCCTCAACTCTCATCAATCTAATGAAAGCTCTACAATGACTGAGCTATTCTTGATCATTCTACGATGGATTTGACGCAACAAAGCCTTTAATGTTTAGATTAAACTAAATCTCTCTCTAAACATCCAAATTTCAGCCACTCCAACCAAATTGATGTCAGTCTTCTCCATGTCAAATATTTTGTCA
>ML805401.1:443041-463994 GCA_009831015.1 Picea engelmannii | reverse complement strand
CCTTGACAAAGAGAGAATTTCAGATAATAAGCCTCTTCGAGGGGAAAACCTCCTTATACACCACATAAATTTACCAATACAAGATGATTCCAAAGGAAAATGTATCCTTGGTATATATAGGAGACTAGGAGGTACAATAGGAGATTAGGGGGTACAATTACAACTAATGGACCCAAGCTGACATAAATAAAATAAAAATACTAATGTAATATGCCCCAATTAAGGGGTAATGTGCCACTATTTAGGGCTTAACATGCCCCTCCCCTTCATACAAGTGTTGTCCACAATGCTTGAGTAATTATGGATGCTTCTGTATAAAAGACTCATCTTCCCAAGTGGAATCTTCGGTAGATGGTTTCATCCACTTAATGAGATACTCTAAAATGGATCTATTCTTGAGCTAGTGAATTCTTATGTTCTTGATAGCTTCATGATCCAATATGATTTTTACTTCCTCATAAATTTGTAGAATTATAGTTTGAACTGGGATCTTGTCACCTACAACCTTCTTTAAGCATGAAACATGGAAAACTAGGTGTACTCATGAAGATGCATGAAAATCCAATTTCTATTCCATAGTACCAATATTTTGCAACACCTTATGAGGGCCATAGTAATTTTGTGATAATTTATTATCCTTCTTATCTTGCTTGAGGGACATATGTTTGTATGGTTGTAGTCTTAAAAATACCCAATCCCCTACTTCAAAACTTCTTTCACTACAATGCTGATTTTCTTGTTGTTTCATGCAATTTTGTGCCATGGTCAGGTTGTCCTTTAAGATTTCGAGAAATTGTTGTTGATGCTCGATGTGATATTCCACTGCTTGAACCTTATATTTTTATTTTAGAGAAGAAGTGATGGAAGGTGGGTGATATCCATAGAGTGCCATAAATGGTGTCATTTTTGTTGCAGTATGAAAGGAAGTGTTATACAACCATTCTGTCAAGGGTAAGCACTTGACCCATTGAGTTTGTTTATCAGAGACAAAACAATTAAGGTATCCTTCCAAAACTTTGTTCACTATCTGAGTTTTTCCATCATATTGAGGATGATAAGATGAGCTATGGTCCAATTGAGTATGCAAAAAAGAAAATAATTATGTCCAAAAATGTCCAGTGAAGATGGGATCTCTGTCACTTACAATAATCTTTGGGCTGCCATGTAGATTTTGAAATGTCTCCATGAAGTTGGTGGAAACTGTACTAGATTTGAAAGAATGAGAGAGTGCACAAAAATGTGCATACTTGGTCATTCTATCAACAATCACGATGCTGACACTCTTTCCTTCAAACTTTGGTAATCCTGTGATGAAATCCATGGAAACCTCCTCCCAACACTGATTTGGGATGGATAATGGTTGTAAAAGACCCAGGGTCTTAATTGTTTCCATGTTATTTTGTTGGAAAACCAAACATTCTACCACAAACATTTGAACATCAGTTTTAATTCCATCCCAAAAAAATTCCTTCTTTACCGTGTGGTAGGTTTTCAAAAACACTGAGTGACCTCATACCAGAGAGGTGTGCAATTCCAATAGTACCTTTTGTTTGAGTTGGGAGTTCTTACATAAATATAAGCAATCTTTGTACCATAGTGAATCATTTTTCCATGTAAATGTATACGATGCGCTAAAATCCTACTGCAACCTTTGAATGAGAGTCCACACTTTTTTGTTATTTTTCCATTCATGCCTTGCTTCTATTATCCAATCAGGTTGGATTATCAAGATAGAACAAAGAAAGGCCTCAACATCTTCATCCTTTCTTGAGAGTGCATCTGCCACAACAATTTTCTTCCCTTTTTTGTAGATGATTTCAAAATCATAACCCAACATCTTGGTCACCCATTTTTGTTTTTCTTCTGAAGATAGTCTTTGTTCCAAGAAGTATTTAATACTATCATGATCTATTTTGACCTTGAAGTGCCTACCTATTAGGCAAGGGCACCATTTCTTCAATGCATGTAGTATTTCCATAATTTCCTTCTCATAAATGGGTTTGTGTAATTTGTTTCACTTGAGTGGATGACTTTCAAAAGAAAGAGGCCTTCCTTCTTGCATTAGAACAACACCAATGCCAATTTCTGAGGAATTGCATTCCGCAATAAATGTTTTTGTGAAGTTTGGTGTGGTCAAGACATGATATTTTCACATCGCCTGTTTAAGTTGTTCAAAAGCTTGAGTTGCCTCTAGAGTCCATGAAAATGCATCCTTCTTAGTTAATTTTGTTAAAGGTGTTGCTATTCTTCCATAGTTCCGAGAAAACTTACAGTAGTAACATGCCAAACACAAAAATCTTGTAATATTATTCAATGTTTTAGGAATCAGCCAGTCCATCATGGCCTTAATCTCGTTAAGATCTACCTTGACACCTTCATGAGATACAATATGCCCCAAATACTCTACCTCCTTCACCCCAAAGAAACAATTGGATGGTTGGAATATAGTTGTTTCTCCTTTAGTAGATATAGCACCCTATCAACATGTCGAACATGATCCTCCCAAGACTGGCTATAGATTATTATATCATCAAAAAATACTAACACAAATTTTTGAAGGAAGGGATTGAAAATGGAATTCATCAACCCTTGGAATGTGGAAGGTGCATTTGTAAGGCCAAAAGGCATGACCAAAAGTTCATAATGGCCTTCATGAGTTCAGAATGTTGTTTTTGGGATATCTTCTTCCTTCATTCTAATCTGACCTGAACGAAGATCCAACTTTGTGAAGTAGATTTCTCCACGAAGTTCATCTAACAATTCATCAATGACGAGAATGGGAAACTTATCTTTAATAGTGATCTTGTTGAGCTCTCTATAATTTGGACACATACACCATGATCTCACTTTATTGAGTACCATTACCACCGGTGCTGTTGGTTTTTCTTTATCTTCTTCTTGGGCAAAACCAGGTTTAGATCTCAACTAGTTTCCAATAAAACCCTCTAAAACTATCGACCCTCCTGGTAAACCAGAAGGAAACGCTATGCACAGGGTGCACAATGCAGTCTCACCTGAGATACCTTCTATGGGTGACTATAATGCTCGTGTGTTTGCAGTTTAGGAATGAGTGGGGATCTATGGTGGGGTTCTTTCTTCCTTATTTACTATCCTTGTTAACCATTCAATTACTTATATGACTTATTCATCTTTATACCTATGCATGCATGCTGATAAATATAATCTAACCATTCATTGTTTAAGCTAAATATCAATATAAATAAATCATTCATTAAAAATCAAACATAACACAAGGTTTACCGTGGTTCACCCCCTCCTAGGGATACGTCCACAAAGATTTGTATTCTCTTCTCTTTTACTTATTCTGCTACAAAATCTTTCTCTGTGTGCATTACATATTTAGTAATACAGTCATGATTGAGGGTAAGGACCCTCTGCGAGGTGGACTAGATCACACCAGGCTCCTCATCCTGTTACCTAACCCTAAAAAACCTATCTTATTCGACTCTTCTACAAACTTATTACAATCAACCATCCCACCAAATCATGATAATCAACTCTCTCAGTTATTATACGATATCTCTCTATCTCACACATACATATCTATCCATATCTCATATCCACCCTTTACCTAGACCTCCTAGGTCCTTAATTACACTATTTTATAGGCTTATAGCTCTTACAATCCTTATAAAAAAACCCTAACCCTATCACTATTAGGTTGGTCTACTTGGTCACCACGTTCCTTTTTATCCTGCATGCTACTTTTCCTTCCTTTCCTTCCTGTTGTTTTCTTGCCACCTGTTGCTTGTGCTCCAAAATTAGGTCTTTCTCAAAATAGATCTTTCTCAAAATAGATCTTTCTCAACATAGATCTTTCTCCAAAAATAGGTCTGTGCCCAAAATAGACTTCCTTCTCAAAATAGGTCAGTGCCCAACAAGCCCCCAACACTAACATGTGGCTCATCCCGAGACACTCAGGTGGTGCACGCTCCCTGTAAAACCTTTGCCAAGATGTGAAACTTTCCTTCTAATTCTTCCAATTTGGATCTCGCTTGCACAACTTTATCTATGAGATGCTCTATGCTTTGCACTGTGTTGTGTTCCTTTAGAGACTATGCACTCTTGGAATGATCCTGATCCATCCTTGTCTTCTCCTCCTCTAGTTAAGTAATTATTTGTGTTGCTTTCTCCTGGAGGGGTTCTAACTGGGCTTGCCTTTCTTGCTTGTTATTCTATGCAGTCTTCAATTCTCTCTGTAGGGTCTTCATCTCCTGCGTGCCTTTCAATCATTTTGTAATACTCATGGCCTTTGATCGCTGCTTATCTGTTGCATTGTAGTGTTTATTTTTTCCTCTATTTGGTCTAGTTTTTGAACCTTATCATCTTCCTCCAATGTCGTCCATAGTTTCATGGTCCTGTCAAAACGTTCTGTGACATTTTTGGCTTCTCTTTCCATCATTTATATTTGCAGGGCTACCTGCTGTTCTCTTTAGAATGTAACTACATGAGGAGTGGTTGGTGTTAATTTTTCCTTGAGTTCCTCAATATCTTTCTTATAATATTTAAGCATCTACACAATGATTTGAATCTATTTTTCAACACTGCTCACAACTTCCTGCGCACTCTCTGGAATTTTTGTGAATACTTCCTTCAACTTTTGCTCCAATTTATCTGCGCACTTCTTCTCCTCCTATGTCTTCAACTGTACCTACTCTACCAAAATTTCTAGTGCATCCTTGACATCTCTGGTGACTTGAAATTCTGTCATATCTTCTCTGGCTTGTGATTGCACTTGTTGTGTGACACCGACTTGTAGCTTGTACAATGCCTTTGTTGGTATTTTAGACAATACCAACTATACCTGCACCAAGTGTTTAAGTGGTGTCTGTGATATGATCTCCTCGAACTGCAACATATCTATTTTATATATTGAATCTAGAGATTTCTTTCTCTATGATTTGGATTATGTCCTCCTCGTTCTATGCAATTTTGTTCCCTGCTTTTGTCGCTCAGAGGATCAGTTCTACTCCCCTCTCTTGTAGTTGGGATGATTGTATCCATTCCAGGACCTTCTTAATCTTGACCAACTCATTCCTTATCCTTCCTCTTTGATTCTCAACCTCCTCATACTCTTCCACTGTGCATTTATGCACCCACTCTGTGACTATATCAACATCATCCTCGATGATTGTGTATTCCAAGATTTGTTTGTGGGCCTTGGCATTCTTGTGTGTCCCACCTGTATGTATAATCGACTGTTTGGGTGGCCCTGTCTCTTGTAGATTAGTTTTCAACAGGGTTCCTTGTGCTATTGTGTCCCCCCTTCCCCATTCCTCATGCGTGGGTGAATTTTCCTTCTTTCCTATTTACCCGTCCTTTTTTTGGGCATTTCCCTTCTTCTGTTGCGTTGTCTTTGGACCAAGATTTGTTTGTTGTGTTGATTTCTTGGTCGTGGTGCTTCCCTCTGCATATGTCTTGCATGAACATTCTTCAAATTATTTTCCTTTGGGCATGTCCTTGGTGATGACTGGGATCTTCCATTCATCCTTCCAGTCTTTTATTTCCCATTCAAATTCCTTTGCGTTGATGCAGAATCCAAGTTATAGCCATTCTTTGTCTGGTGGATCCACATATTGTGTCACATAGCCTTAAATTTGGATATCCCTTGGTACTGCGTGACCACCTCAAGAGATATTCTCTAGGTATTGGCTATATTCTCTTTTATTTCACTGAGATACTGAGTAAAATTGTTGGCGTTACCACGTCTCCGCTTGGAATCATAAGTGATTCCCAATAATGTGTACCATGTTGCGCAACGTCATCCTACTCTGTCACATAAATATGAGTAGGTAGGATCTTTCCATCCACTTAGAACTATCATTATAATGATTCAAGAGTATTGGAACTCAGTTCCCAAGTCCTGTGGATCCATACATTCGTCTAGGAATAGATTCAATAAGTATGGGACCCATATGAGCATGGTGTCATTTTTGCACTGTGTTGTCGTTGTGACAAATCCTGTGGAGACCTCCTCCTTGTGACATTTTTGAAGGAGTTTGCATGGCATCAATTTTGTTTCCATCTGGGTGGCTTTGTCAATGATCCATTTTATGACAATGTCGTGTGAGCCCCTTTCTATCCCGCAGGTTCCTTTTCCTTTGTTTTATTATCCATGTACTGCATGGGCTTCTCGCCATTTGATGGTAGTCCTATGATGCACAAAATTAATTCAACTTCGATGGATACTGGTTTGTCTAGCCAAAAAAATCCTCCATGGAGGACTTCCAGTAACTTCTTAACGCATTTGTTCACATATTTCCCCCTTCTGAAGTGAGGAATATGGAATAAATTACGAATCTATGTATTTACCAAGCCTGCCACCCACTTCTTTGGTTGCAACACTAGATCTCCTAACGGCCCTATGCCCAGGCTCTCCATATACACCTATTGTGTAAATTCTAGGAATTTGTTGGTGTCAAACATGTCATGGTCTGCATACTGTAACCTCTCGATGCATCCCAGTAAACTTGGAGTGGCCTACACCCCATCTGGAATGCGCGAAAAAATGATCGAGGCATCAGGTTTCTTGTGTGAGGACATCACGATGGGTTGTTTCCCCTTTCTCTGTGTTGGTGCACTAGATGTACAATCCTTTTGTTCTTGTTGGCACAGGGGCAGACCCAGGGTTCAATGCTTCAACAATGCACCAGAAAAACCCTAACTACCGACCCTTTTGGCAACACTTGCGAAGATGATGAAGCCTCACCTGAGGTAGAGGCAGGGGTGGTTGTAGGACTCAAATGTATACAACCTATATGGGACACAAATATGTGATTACACCATGCTAACAAAGCACTTAGCAGTTAGCATTCACCAGTATTTAACCCTTATTCACATCACATATCCAAACCCTAATTACAGAACAACGTAGTATTTAACCAGATCTAACACATCTAAGCACTTGGCATATGGAAAGAGATCAGATCTAACATTCGTTCACATTACTAAGAACTAAGCTATTATATCATATGCTTCTAACATACATAAAGATAACAACACTAAGCATAAATCACATCAAATGCACAAAGCAACCAAAACACGGGATATACGTGGTTCACCCTAGCGTGGGGCTATGTCCATCAACTCTTCTCTTCTTTATTATCTTATGTCAATATTCTTACATGCACAGAGCCCAAAAACCCCACTCTGCATAGGACAAGAGATCTATGCACACCTTTTCAGATCCTCCTTCCCCGCGTTAGGTCACAAGACAAAGCCTTCTTACTATGTCTGCAAATAAGCTTCTTACAATCACTTGCACTTAGCTCTGCAAGTCTTACCACATAGTATTCACAAAGCTTCTAGCTCCGCACTAAGCCGATTCTACCAAGTATCTCTACTTACATCACCTATATTTCTATTTATACATTACAAATGGGCCTAAACATGGGTAAAATTATGGGCCAGCATCCCATACCCATTACATAAACCCTAAACCCAAAATTTCCCTAAAAAGTGGCTGAGATCCTGCGATCTCCACTTCGCCTAGCACTCCGTCTTCGACCAGCCTGTCGAAGTCCCAAAAATGGTCAAACATGACCAAGGTTCTCCAAAACTTGGTCGAGGGCCAATTGGCCCCCAAAAATCACCTGTGACTCATCTTGAGTCACTCTTATCTGGGTAGCTTTGCCTCAAACCCCTCAAGATTCTTCACCAAGGCCTCCTGCTCGACGAACTCCTGAATAAATGCCTCGATCACAGGTCCTTCCAAGTGTTGTTCGACTGCAGTGAATTCTTGTTCTATTTCTTCTCCTCGTCCGTCAATCTCCTAAAAAAGTAGGCAAGTTCCATCCTAGACTAACTAGAGCTTCTAAGTTACTTCCATGACTTGGCTCTGTATGGCATGGACCTGTTGCTAAGCCATGCGCTGTTCTTGGGATCTTTTCATTCACTCTATTGCTGAAAAGGGCTTCAACTGCACTTGTATTGTTGCTTCTTATTGCTTTTCTTCCTAGAGCTGTGACTCCAGTGTATTTATTTCAGGGTCCTCGGTAAGGTGCTCATAATTATGCACACTTCGACTGCTAAGATGTTTACATTCCAAGGCTAATTCCTTAAATCTTTGGACTGTGCTTCGGGTGGTTTCTGCTTGCTGGTATCACACTTCTTACGGGGTGCTTAGTACTACTTGTAACTCCAATTCTGCTACTGTTCGTTGAAGTTGTTGGATGGCTGCAACAAGCTTTGTTACTTGAATCTCCGCTGGGTCTTATTCTATCTGTTCTAAGCCTGTCACAGAGCGAAGTGCTCTATTGACTGCTTCTCTAAATCCAACCTACTCTGTGAGAAGTTGTTCTTTCGCTTTTTGGATCTGTGCTTTATCCTCTTCAAACTTGATTTGGAGTTCATCCTTCTCTTGTTGCAAAACTCGGTGTTGCTCTATGACTTCCTCTTGTGCTTGCTTCAGGGTCACTGTGGCCTGGTCTTTTTCTTCATACATGGTTTCTTTTTTTGCTTCATTTCTCTGCAAAATATATTTTGAGGTGTATGATACAACTATGATAATGAACTCGAAGTCATCGACCATGAGCACCATCTGCATCTTTGGATTACTAGCTTTGGACTTCTTCCATGATGTAGGTTTTGTTGGGGAAACCTTTCTTTTCTTGGACATATCTGCCTCTTCAAGGGGGTTCCTAGGCGATGTTACTTTGACCTGCTTTTGCTTGTATTCTTCCCCTTATTTCTCTTCTTTGTCCACTTCATCGTCTCCTCCTCCGCTAGGTGAATCTGATGCAGTCTCTTCTGATGTGTTGTGTATTTCCTATACATCTTCCTTCTTTTTCTTCCTTCTACTGCTGGGTGCATCATATTCTTTGCGAGTAACCACCATACTTCCAATGAGGTCGGGGTCGGACAGTTCTACATGGTTAACTAGCACTAGGAGTTCTTCAAGCCACTCCTTGGTGATTTCCTCCATGTCCTCCTCAGTGAGATTGTAATAGGACTGAAGCTCTTCTTTATGTTCATCTTTGTGCACAGTGATATATGTAAAATGCCTATCTGTGCGAAACTTCGCAAATGGTCTGAACCTATCTAGGGAATTCAATGTCATATGAGGGAAAGACTCAATATCCCTCTTTAACTGCAGGTAGTAGGTATGGAACACCACGTTTGACTGCCATTGTTTCCCCATATCGCTCGAATACCAAAGCGTGGTGAACTTCGCAGCTAGTGGCTCGAATGACTCAATGTCAGGGAAGGTCACTCCTTCTGACATCTCCCAAGTGATGAACGCGATGAGGATCAACATCCAGCTAAAATGGAACTCATAGCCCTGATCCTGAAGTTTGCAACAGTCCTGTTCTAACTGGTTGACTAGGTAACTCACCCAGTTCATTTGTAATCCTTCCACGCATTTTCCTGCGAGGTCAACAACAAACCCCATGACCTGCGTGGGTCTGTTCTTCCATAATATATTACCAATGATCAACTGGCAGGCTAGACACACTGTTCCATTCTTGATGGATGCTACCTTGTAGCTTCACTTCCCCTTCTTGACATTTCCATAGGTGTCTTTAATCTTCTGCGCCAGAGCGTGATCTACAACCTTCCTTGGATAAAATTCTTGTGGGTCTGGTCCCTACATGCTTAATCTGGTGATCCTATGGATCAGCACTGGATCGACGATGATACGCCTGTCTAACCAGAGATAACCACCGTGGAAGCATGATAATAGGAGATTAACGTGCGCATTAACCTCTTGATGTCTTCCGAGGTGTGGTGTCTTCATCACGTTCAAAATAGTGGACCTCGCGATGTCCATAGTCCATGGCTGGGGGATGGTCTTCGACTTCTTCCCCTTGGTCTTGGTCAAATATTTGTGTGGTGTGATAATTCCATAACTCTTGCAGTCTCCTAGGTTATAGTCACTGATCTTCAACGTCGGAATCCTCTCCAACTGCGGTCTGACTACGCGTATCCCCTTCAGGAGGTATGAAATGATGACTGTGTAGTCGTAGTCCCTCGGGAGACTGTCATGACTTACCACACCGGCCAGGGGTGGCATGTATTCAGGAAGGATGGATGCTATTAGCTTCGAATTCGCCAAGTCATCATGATGCTTCATTCGTTTCTCGATCACAGCTCAGGATGGTCTATATCCACAGGCAGTCGATGGTGATGCTTGTATTCCTCTCATCGATGAGGCTTGGATGCCTATAGACATCACCTTCTCAGACATGAGCTATATTAGAATATCTTCAAAGGATTTTTCTACTGTGTTAATTTCATCTGACATGCACACTCGAGATCTGATATCTCAGGTCGGTGAACAATACTCAATGTAACAGAATGGATGGAGAGGTCTCAATGATCACTGTGCGAAAGAAACTAGTTCTCCATGGGCTCGGATAATCACAATTGGAAAAAGTGTTCTCAGTGAAATGCTCGATGGGATAAATATAAAACATCATAATGGACTCTATCAATGGGAAGAGATGCCTCAATCAATTCTATTACATCTATTATGGCGCGGTCTTAATGGTCTAGTGGCGAACGTTCTGACAATAATTTTGTTTCTATCCGTTCTAGAGCATCATTGTAACGGTCGGGACGCCTCCAACGGTCATATTGCTTTGTCATGGCAAAGTGCCAATCTTCGTTGTTCTGATATCCTGACAGAGTTCCATTTCTACAAACCTTCGTTTTGTGAAGTCCTCTCTAGAACGTCCTGTAACTTTCCTAACTTTGCTTTATTTCCTGTAATTTGAGTTACTGGTTCCTCTTCCCATTTTGATTCTTACCTTCTCTTGGAAAAGTAACTTCACGTTGTCGATGATTTTTCATAGGGTTAAAGGGTGATACTTCTTCTCTGTCTGGGGTATGTTCTCTACTCTCTTGTACAGACAAGTGTTTCACGTCTTCCCGTGTTCTTTCAAATTCAACGTCCAGATCTCTAGTCCTCAGTAGCTTCAACTGGTCTTCTTTTTCTTTCAGTAAGTGCACTATTCTCGTAGCCATGAAATATCTTAAATCTTTATTTTTCTGTTCTAGATGCTTTTCTTCTTGTTTCCTTCATATCTGATCTTTCTCAATCTAGGTTTTTCCTAGCAAAATATCAAATGGGGCGTTGTTCTCAACAAACTTAATGATCTCAAGTTATTCTTCCGTCAAAGTGCCATGAGCACTCATAGATGTATGGGTAAGTCTTCCACATAGGGTTATCAACTTTCCTCTAAATAATCTTATTCCTCCTAATGAAGGAACCATAACATGATTTCCCAAAATTTCCCAAGTTCTTTCTGTCATGATATTCACCTATGTTTCCTCATCCAGGACACAGTCTATGTCAAAGTCTCCTATTCTTATTTCTATTCACTCTTTCTCTTTTAAGATCTCTGATAAGATGGTGTCTCTTTGATCATTCCAGGTTTCTTGCATCTACAATAATACAGTCTCTGATCCTTTCTGGGCTTCTATCATATCCTTAGTTTCTTGGCTTGTCTCATAGTTTTCTTATCTCATATTCATATTTTCAGCTTTTGCAATCATTCTAGGGAAATCCAAAACTTCATGTCCAGTAGCCTTACAACAATGGAAAATAGGACCTCTACTAGGGAATTCCTTAGCAATATGTTCTGGTCTTCTGTAACTATAACAAAGAGTTAATCCTCTCTTTCTCTTGAATGATCCCCAACCTTTCCTACACTGTGCACTGGGATCACAGTAACTAACCTGCAAAAAATTCTTTCTAGGATCCTGCATCCATTTTTTAGTCCAAACATTCATTCTATGCATAGGAATAACATATCTTTCATTATTCTTATCAGATCTATTCATATCAAATATTCTTTCTTCTAGTTGTACCCTCGTTTTCAGACTTAGACCAAATCTATTAAACATAGCAAGATCCATTCTTTTGAAATAAAAAATTTCACTTATCTTACCTTTCTCAGAGCATAAAGCTTCACGATCTTACCTCTTTTCTTTAGATCAAACTTATCTTCTTATCATAGAGCTTCACAAGTCAAGTAGAATACTGTGCACTAAAGTAGCAGATCTACACATAAAGCTTTCTCTTTTCTTTAGTTCCCAACAATCACAGTTTCAGTCCAATCACAATCAACCACTGTCGACGATACTCCACCAAATCATAACAATCAACGATGTACATGACATAATATAAATGGCTCCCTTCATTAAAAATGGGCCTTGAATAATCAAGGGTTCCCTCTGTGAACCAATAGAGGGAGACTGGAGTCGACCACCAACAACAGGTGATAAATTTTGAGATAATACGATGGAAACATAGGCCATATCACCAATAGCTTCACAGACAGGGTGACAGTTCATGAGATAGGAGAGACTATGAATAGAGGGGTAGAGGCTTCTTATAATAACTTTGAGAACACGTTGGGAATAACCCTCATGGTTTTCCCAATCAACCCATGTAATGATGATATAAAACAGAGCCACAAAATAACAACCAACCCTAAAGCTAGCATGTTGGTATAATAGTCACCCAAAACAACTGTGCAAAAACCACAATTATATACAAATCCACGATCGGGCGAAAATGATAGCAGTGACCCACGGTGGTTCAAAATCAAACAAAACAATAAAATACGATTGGGTGTGATTACAAGAACTGTGTAGAGACGACCAACAAGTCTGGACCGAATTAAACCCTCCAAGCAAAATCCATAAGACAATAGAGAGCCTTCATGGCTTCTACCACAAAAAATTATCAATGAAACTGTGACTTCAACTATCCAATCCTTTCATTTACAGTGAATACACACAACCAATCATTCTAGAGAAATATCACAAGTTTACATAATTTCCAGTCTCAAGAAAATCATAGGACCACACATCACTGAGTCAATATCTCTTTCATAACTAGAGCAGGTTCATTGATGGTGAAAAATACATACCTGTAACCAAAAAGCCTTAAAAACATGAGCTTGGCCGAGCAGTTCTTCCTTTTCCTAAAAATCAGAGCTTAACCACAACGAAAACACAATTGAATAATAGCCAAGCTAGGGTGACGACCAGTGGGGGATGTATGGAGTGATGTGCAGTAAATGCACGTCGCCTCCATCCTCCACTCATTCAATTACCTAGTACACGCTAGCCATCCATTCCATTAAACCATTCAATTAATCCATGCATCGAAACCAACATCCATTACTTGCCAAATGTGCCACCCCATGTCACATTAACCATTACTAGCCATACCATAATGCATATCACATGTGTTTTCAAATAACTCAATAAATCGTATAATCACTAACTTTGTTATCTAGGACTAACAATAATCCTTTAATTGCAATGCATATAGTGTAGCATAGTAGCATAGTAGCATCGTTTAGTTTCTTCCTTAGATTTTTCCATAGGTCTCTTTTCACTTGCTCTTATTTCATATTACGAACATGTGTCTTGTGTAGGTGCAACATGTAACATATCATGGCGCTAAATAGCAATGTGATAACAATGGATATAGGCCATTTACACAATATGGAATTTAGAGCTTAGAGAAATTAGAAACAACACATAATATGCATTTTCCATCTGTTATTATGTCGCAAAAAAAACCAAGAAATCATAAATCATGTAGAACCCTGTAAGCAGTGTCAAACAACAACATAAACATCAAATAAGAACCAAATCTGATCCTCCCATCTACAAGGGCGTCCCACCTACTAGTATTATATATATAATTAGTTTATAATAATAGGATTTAGCAATACTTTGTGGGAAAAATTCTTGTTGCGATTTTTATCATTAACATCAACCTTGTAGGTTGAGGTGTTTTAGAAGAAGAAAAATTATTCTCTCAATAGATGTTAGGAGTGGTCCTTCTAGTAGCCATAGCCATATTTTTACTTTCAACATTTCTCGTTGTCCTGAACACATTCTCCAATGATTTGGGTTCCCAAAGGTGAACCTCATGTTGAATTTTATCCTTTAAAGTTCCTATGAATAAATCAATCAGGTGCTCATATGGAATATCCATTACCTTTATATTCAATATTTGAAAGTTCTCAATGTGCTCTGCAACTGAACCCTTTTTCTTGAGATTTATCAATTGGATGAAGAAGGTATTGCTCCTTGTATCGTCATAGTGTGCTATCATTTGTTCCGTGAATATTGTCCAAGTGACAAGCGATTTGCAAGAACAAAGCCATCAATACCACATAAATTGATTGGGTTCTAAATATAAAGACACAATGCATACCTTTTGTGTGTGTGGAACATCATGTAGATCAAAGAACTGCTCCATTTGGATTATCCATGTGATTAGATCCTTTCCGTCAAACTTCCTCATATCGATCTTAGGAAAGTGATTGGTATTCAAACCAAAGTTGGAGTTTCTTCAGTCTTGATTCATCTTCCTTGTGTCCTCATCATGAATTTCATGGGATACATTTTCTCTTTCAGGTGGCCTCTCTATTAGGAAAATTTTCAATCCTTCATTGATATCCTTTTTTAAACCATCCATATTATTATCCATTATTTCTTCCAACTTAGCTTAAGTTGAATCCATCATCCCTTGTAGTTCATATTTTGTTACTTCCTTCTTTTGTAAATCATTTATGTCCCTGGGAATTTATCCACCTTCATCAAGAGTCCAAGTACGACTGTCTGAAGGAATATGTTTTGTAGAAGTTCCCTTTTTTGGTGGAATGTTGGCCAAGTATCACTACAAGGTAGGAATTCCTAATTGGCTTAGGCATAGGTCCTCACAGAAAACAAAGTGTCAAGTGCTATAGCTCTCTGATATACGTGTGGAGTCCAACAATAATACTTGACCCAATATCTCAGGGAACTAACTAAGGAGGCTTGACCATGCCCTTATCCATCCTATATGCCTACCGAATACTAGAGAGTGATCTCCCCGAGTGTTGTTATTGGTGTACTATAACAACAAGAATACCAAAAGGTTTACTCGGTAAGTCATAGGATTCTAGGGGGTCTCTTGATATACGCAAGGTACATGGGAGCTCAGATCCATATTAGTGTTGTATAATGTGCAACCGTTCAAAAGGGGCCTTTTGATATACTTTAGGTACGTGGAAGAACCACACAATCCTCAAGTTGTAGCGTTGACAAGTAACGACAGGTCCTATGTTTAGAGACGTAGGAATACGTTTGTACCTAAAAATCCCTAATATACTCTCAAATTTATGTGATACTTCTTTTATATAACTTTATTATACCTTTTGAAGCACCCTAATTGAATCTTATATTCAAAATATATGCAAACTTCCCAAAAACAAACACACCTTTTAAACCTTGATTTGGAGGTGGTTCTGCTAGACGATCTTTCTTCTGTTGTATCTCCAAACTTTTGGCCCTTATGGGTCTCAAATTTCATTTTGTAGTTATCTGATACATCTTCTATGCAATTCCATAGGTTTTATCAAAATTGGATGTGCCAAGTGGAAGCTATGGTAACTTCCCCACACCTTGCTAATTTTTGTCTCTTCTAGGAGAGTGTACTTGTAAAGCACGCCAAGCACACAATATCAAATATTGGATTCTGAAACTTGCATAAAAAATACTACAGATTGTCCAATATCCAATGCAACTAGTCTCACTTAATTTGGATACTCACTGAAGAATATATCACCGTTTTACCTGGAGCATTTGTTTGAGACTAGTTAATATGACTAATCAGCTACCCTATCTTACACATGGTGTATATACAAAAGTGGGATGACCCAAAATACGATTTTTTTTATCAATGCTACCTTGATAATTTATAGGAATATATTCGTAGTTTCAAGGTATTAAAATCACATAAAATGTTTTATAGCGAAAATTCTACAATTACTAAATTGAGGATGATTCCAGAACCTGATATTAAACAGGATATATCTCCAAAACTATAAATCCTCAAGAGATGAAATTTTAACCCCAAGTACCTTGATCCGTATACTAAATATACTCTAAGGATTTCCTTCTGAAACGTTGTATAAAAAAAGGTATATTGAAAATTTCAAGGTGTCTCAAATGCAACAACGAAACCCCAAGACCTTGAGCTCTGATACCAAATGTTAAGAACCAATTATCAAAATAGCATAAAAACCTCAGAATAAGTACTCAACGCCTTGAAAAAGAGAGAATTACAGATATTAAGTCTCTTCGAGGGGGAAACCTCCTTATACACCACATAAATTTACCAATACAAGATTATTCCAAATGAAAAGGTCTCATTGGTATATATAGGAGACTAGGAGGTACAAGTACAACTAATGGACCCAAACCGACATGAATAAAATAATAATACTAATGTAATATGCCCCAATTAATGGGTAATGTGCCACTATTTAGGGCTTAACATAAAAGAATTCGTTTTGAAGATGAATCCATAGCCAAATGGAGAAGGCAATCGGTCTTCATATTTTGGTCATATAAATTTTCCCGCTCTTGGAATAATAATAAAAAATTGATATCAAGATAATAATTTTTTTTAATGATTATAAGTTCATGGTGTAGCCCTCGATCCCAACTTCACCATGAATTTTTCCGATCGTAAATCTCGAGTTCGTGTGCTCAAGATATCCAGGTTTAAGTTTAAGTGGAAAAGGGCATTTTTTCCATGAGGAATAAAAATAATTTCTTCAAAAATCTAAATTTTTACGGCCCATGACCCTTTTTTTCTTCTTAATTTATGTGGCCCAAGTCCCATATTTTCTTCATTTTTTTGGGCCCAACACCCTTGGTTTCTTCTTTAATTTTTGGGTTCAAAACCCATGAAAATATTCTATTCGCAGGCACCCACCATAGTCTCCAACACTTAGAATTTTCTCATATCTTCCGTATTTTCTTACTCTCTTCTACCACTCTATACCTCATAATACCATACTTTGAAATTTTCTAAATCCTACCCATCTCCTTATCTCTCCATGCTTTCTCCTCCCTTATTCCTTACCTCCCCTCACTCCATACTTAAACTTTTTTTTCAATTTGTTGGACTCGTGGACACCCACTCTCACTTGCGCCCTCACAATCCCTAACCCAACAACCCGCTGGTTAAAAATACCCCCCTTTACCTCACCCTATGTCACCCTTCTCCCTTTGCCACCTACATTTCCCACTCCCTAGCTCCGCCACGATGATGATACATGGAAATTTATAAGAGATGACACATGGCAGCTTACCAATGGCAACACATGACATGTTTTTATTGGTTACACATGGAGATTACTATCCTATCATGGGATTCCACATGGAAATACATGAATGGCTGATTCATAAGTGACTGGGCATGAGGTGTAGGCTGATTAGTTGTCTAAAATGTTATTATTTAATTGATTTTCTAAGGGGAGGTCGAACTCTCCTAAGCTCCATAGTCTTATTTCTTCACATTTCTTACTAAGTGTGTATTACACTTGGTATTTTATATATTTTAATACTTCAAGTATCCCATGCATGTGGAATAATATATATGAATAGAAGGTTGAAATTACTAAAGGAAGAACACAATCTAATCAAAGGTACGTATTTTCCCAAGACATCATATCGACGATGGCTAGGTCACAAACTTCTAAAGACCATAACTTGAGCTCCAAGGGATAGAATCATGCAAAATGTATACCATTGGAAATATATTTTGACGAATAATATGTTGGTACAAGTTATAAGGGATGAAATTTTCTACATTGTTCCCAGAAATTGAAATATCAGTCAGATTCATTTTTAATGGGTCTTCATGACAACTCAACTTCATGAGCTCATATCTTGAGATCCAAGCGAAGGATTTGGACAAAATTTATATCGTTGGAAAGATAAGATGATGAATATCACATATAAAGTAATTTACATAATTTTATTAATTTACATAGTCCTCTTTTAAATGGAAATTAATTAAATTTTGAAAATAAAAGTTTAATTAAAAACTTTTATTAAAAACTGAAAAGGGACCCATATGAAAAATGAAGATATTAATGATGTGAGTTCCTTAATTAGGGTCAATGTTCTGTAGATAAAAAAAACTTGGTGGATATTTTTCTCCTCCCCACCCAGGTTCGAGTCTCATCTATGCGACATGCTTCTCTTTGTGAGCCAAATATTCTCGAAATACTTGACCCTCCTGTATTCTCCAGATTTCACGGGGAATTATTGTGGACGTAGTGAGATTCGTGCCATGAACCACAATGAAAAAAAATGCTCATTAATGAATATTTAATAAGGAATTAATTACAGAGAATATTCCAAGAAGAAAAGTGTACATGGAACTTTAGAAAGGTAAAAACCCTCACTACTCAAGTAGTTTGAAAAATTGATTTTGAAAGAGAAGAAGTGCTTCATCGACGGTTCCAGAATATGAATTTTCAGAGGGGAAGGGGAAGAAGAATAAAAATCTGAAGAAGGTACAACCATGAATGTACATCCAAGCTTCTGATCAACAAAAATAAATCTCCATCTTCTCCAATCTTTCTCTTCTTCTACACCATTTCTCATAGCTTTATGCTTCAATCTCTAAATTGGGCACAAGGTTGAGTTCTTGAGTGTTCTTCTTGTATTATTCAAAATACTTTTCTTGTATGATCATGGAGTATTTACAACCATATACATGACTATCATATATTTTGTAATGAAAAACATATTTCATTAATAAAACTCCACAAAAAATACTTCAGGGTTGATTTTGATTGTATCTTGTAACTTTGAGTCCTAAGTATGGGATATTTGAAATGGATCTATAAAATTATCTTTTGATATTAATAGTAGTACTCTTTTAAAATTATTTGATATGATCAAAATATTCTCTCCTATTTCTTGTGAAGAAGATATGCATGCATTTGTATGTGATTAAGAAGATTATGTATGTGATGTTGATCACAAATAAATTATGATGTTGAAGCCCTCCTTCAATATTTTCTATTGTTAGAATACTTCTTGATGCACAAAAATATTAGATCAAGTTATTGAAGAACAATTTTATTGGATAAATTTGAGAAATAAAGATCTAGGGTTTTCTTCCTAAGAATTCTCCTAATCCAATATATTCAAGATATACCTTTTATCCAAAGAGGAGTACCACCTCTCTAAAAACATAGGGGGATTCATATCATCGTGAGGTTTCCATTTCGGTCCTGACATATTCAAATGTCAACAAGTATATACCACCCAGAAAATCGATTGTGAATCCGATCAGGTTACAAGAGGAAGCAAAGTATGAGCTTTTGGAGCCAGAAATCCCACCAAGTGTAATCATTGAAGAAGATATGTTAGGTGCAATGGTGAATATGAAGTTTCAATATCACGACCTATTAGATGAGAATAATTTCCTGAAGTTAGTGCCAAAGAAATTTTTGAGGAAAATCATTTTCCCAGAGACATCATTTATCCTGGTTGAGCCACAGGATTAGGAAATAGGGTTAAGTTGCATCCATGGAGGATACCTATGGTTGGGCATAGATGTTTCCATAGATACATAGTTGAATGTGTGAATAAAAAGGTTGTTAATGGTAGGGGAGGACCCATTACCACTTTTTACAGATAGTTCAAATGAGAAATATTTTTTGGAGATGATGAAAGAGAAGTTTGATACGTCTAGAGGAGATCGTGGGATCGATGTAGTGAGTATCAATTATGAGTTCATCAGGTTTGTGACGCAAGTGTTGGCTTGCAAATTTCTAAGGAAGTGTTGCACGGATCAAGTGCCAAAATGTGCAATAGTAGCAATGGAGAAGTGTGTAGAAGGCATACAAATGAATTGGATGACATTCCTATTAAATCAATTTTTGATAGATTGCAGAGAGGCACAAGGCAAGGGAACACAATTCCATTATGCATGGTCGTTAATATTGATATCATTAGTGGCTTGGAGGGAGTCAAAAGACACATAATTTTTGTCAACTATGAACAAACCATGTTTGGCAACGAGATATGTGAACTTGTGGCATATTGCACACAAGGAGAGACAATTGGATAACAACATCACTTTTTACATCTATAAGGATGTAATTCGATAATGCATTCGAGATACACCATGCATATTACCACATGTGGTAGAAGCATACAATGAAGTTGCACATTTTAGGGAAGGAAACCATCATATGTACATTCAAATGAAGAGGGACCCAACTTAGGAATGACTAACCACGAGATACAAGGTGACTGAAGAAGAAATGGAACATATCATGAAAGATTGGGACACTTAGTGGAAGATCCCAATGATAGAAATAGAGCAACCAAAGACTCAACACCCAAAATTAGAAGAATTAGGAGATGAATATGATGAATAAGGACTAAGAAACCA
The DNA here is from genome assembly GCA_009831015.1 of Picea engelmannii. Lineage (NCBI taxonomy): Eukaryota > Viridiplantae > Streptophyta > Pinopsida > Pinales > Pinaceae > Picea > Picea engelmannii. Next base: position 443,755 of record ML805401.1, on the reverse strand, counting down.
AGGAAATGACATAGGTAACACACAAAAGAATATAACGCAGTTGGGAGAGAAGAGGAAATCCATATATAAGGGGAAAGCAATCTAGCTGCACAAGAAGAGGAAATATGTGAGGGAAATGAAAATTCAAACACTAACAAACAATGACTTAGACAAGATCGTAGATCAAGTCAAGGAGTTCACTAAGGAGGATTTTGAGTGAGCGATGCAGAAGAAAGAAGAAAGGAAATCATATGTGCAAACATAGATTTATGTTCTACGACAAATTTTGGAGACAACACTGATAATGCCAGTTATAACAAAATAAAAAGAATAGATGGAGAGTAATATGAAAACCATAAGGGAACAATAGATGAAATCTCACCCATTAGAAACATAAGGAGAGTGGAGAGTAATGGAGTTATCAAAAACAACATTAGAGTCCCCTCGACAGAGATGTAGGAGAAATCACACACATTAAGTCATATTGAATTAGTATTGTTGCAATTGCCGATGAATGTATTAAATGGTTTGCAGATAAGAATTATGCTCGAGATACATTTCCATTTAGATTCGACGAGAATGAAATTGACCAAAGTGACAAATGATAAGTCAACATTGCATATATAGTAGAGAAAAGTTATGATGGAGCAGGATGAGGATGAAGAAAGAGAATTAAGGTTGAAAAACACATTACAGGAAGTGTACAAATATTTTCTACAGATACCAATGGAAGTT
>ML805401.1:423446-434353 GCA_009831015.1 Picea engelmannii | reverse complement strand
CAGGAAGTGTTTGTTGTTGCAGTAGTTCAAAGTCAAAACATTGGGTTTTGATGATCTCAGGGACATGTATGCAGATGACCTAGACTTTAAGGAAGTGTATGAAGCAACTGAGAATCCAGTTCTCATAGATGGCAACAAATGGGCTGAATACATGATCCAGGAAGGATTTTTGTTTAAGGGAAATCAACTATGTATTTCGAATTTCTCCATGAGGGAGAATCTGCTGAAGGAGAAACACAGTGGAGGATTGGTTGGACACTTCGGTCATGAAAAAACATTCGCAAAGCTGAGCGAATCATACTTTTGGCCAACGATGCGATCAAAGGTCAAGAGATTTGTAGACAGATGCAGAATTTGTCAGCATTCGAAGGGAAGGAAGCAGAATGCAGGTTTTTATCAACCATTACACATACCTGAGAAGATGTGGGATGAAATTAGCATGGATTTCATATTGGGGTTGCCAAGGATGCAAAGAGGATTTGATTCGATCTTTGTGGTGGTGGATAGATTTTCCAAGATGGCACACTTTATCCCATGTCAGAAAACCAGTGACGCGACTCACATCGCGAACCTGTTTTTCAAAGAAGTCATTCGACTTCACGGCTTGCCAAGGAGCATAGTTTCGGACAGAGATACGAAGTTCATAGGGAATTTCTGGAGAATCTTATGGAAGAAGATAGGAACTAACTTGTTATTTAGTTTGGCTTATCATCCTCAGATGGATGGACAGACAGAAGTGGTAAACAGAAGTCTGGGAGATTTGCTGAGAAGCTTGGTGATAGAGCACCACAGCAATATATTGCCACAGGCAAAGTTTGCGTATAATGACTCAGTGAACAAAAGTACAGGATAGAGTCCATTTCAGATTGTTTATGGCATACAGCCGAGGGGAATTTATGAATTGAGGGATTCAGAACATAATGCAACTAGGAGAACTAGTGTAGAATATTTCACAGAAGCGATGAAGGAACTTCACAACCGAGTGAAGGAGCGGTTGCAGAATTCAAGTCAGGAGTATAAGCGAAGAGAAGATCAAAACAGAAGACAACTTCAATTCGAAGTTGGTGACTTGATTTTATCACATATGAGAAAGGAAAGGTTCCCAAGAGGAACGTATAATAAATTGAAGATGAAGAAGATCAAACCATGTAGGGTCTTGAAGAAAATTGGAGAAAATGCTTATGAGATTGAATTACCCGATGGGTTCGAATTTTCTCCGATATTCAATGTCTCAGATTTATACCCATACAAAGCTGAGGAAGCAGGAACAAATGATGAACAGTCAGAGGTTCAGTGGAGAAAGCATATGCCAGTTGCAGATAAGCCACAGATGGAGTGGATACTGGATAAACAAGTGGGTAAGAAGACCAGAAGAAAGCAGTACTTTGAATATTTGATCAAGTGGAAGGACCATCCAGTTGAAGATGACAGCTGGGAGAATGAAGCAGAGATATAAAGGCATGGATGAACTGTGCGCGATCTCATGAACATGAGCCCATGAATATTTTCAAGCGAGGGAGTATGATGCAGGAGCATCGCCCACATCAAGCGAGCCAGCGCGGAAGTGAAGGACAGATGGACAAGCCCAACACAAATTTTGAATTTGTCTCGAAGATAATGCACCAACCTTAAATGTGATAGTAAAGAGAGGCGTACTTTTATATTGTAATCAGACCTTGAGTGTCCCGCTCTCGTCTAAAGTAGATAGAGGCATTTATGATGAGCTGAAATAGGTAGGTAGAATTGAATATTAGATTAGACAGTTTTGGAAAGAAAGAGGGAAACTAGATATAGACACCCTCATTGTGTATTGTAACATTAGCATGACTACAGATGAAGAGGAGAAGCAGAGAGATGTGTAGCAGACTCCATGTACAGAAGTTCTGAATTTATATAAAGAAAGTTGTGATTCAGACTCATGGTGTTTACTTATTCTCTGTGTATGCATCTTTGAATGTTACGTTCATGAATGGTTTATTCTTTCTGTCACGTAATTTATTTTATGCTATGTATGAATGATTTCCTATTGAGTATTTGGAATCTGAGAGAGGAAAAGTAAGGGGAATGAGTTTCAATTGCTTCTATGTATGAGCAAGATTCCTGCAAGGAGTGCGGTTTAATTGTCCGCAAGGAGTGCATCGACAGGGAGTTCAGAGGGTTGTCTCTGAAAGCTCAGGAGAGGTAGCTCTTGCTCTCATTTCCTTAGAGTTCATCTAGGCACAGGAGCCATGCAAGGAGTGCGCAGGCCAAGGAGAGTCTCAGGGTTGTGAACCTGAGAAAAATATCGAAGGACTACTGCTGCAGGTGTGCGCAGATTCGAAGTACATAACACCTGGGAGTGGTTGGAGGTTGCCTCGAAGAGTGCGTGCAAGGATCCTCTTTGAGGTTGAAGTTGTGAGAATCTCAAGAGGAGTAAGGCCTTTGAAAACATATAGGGGCATCGAAAGTTTTTAGCGCAAGCGAACAAGTCCAGGGAAGAGTTCTTGGTTTTACTTAATAGAAATCATCAAAGGGAAGAAATCGATGGTTAGAAATCTGTGGGGAGGATTAGCGAAACCCCGCCAGCCATCAGATCTGCTAGAGAAGCGAGGAGGTTATAGTTGCATCCAGAGTTCAAGCTCAAGATATTTTGGACCGCCGGATCTGCACATACATACCCGTCAGCCGTTGGATTGACCGGGAGTTGCATGAGGGTTAAGCTTCGTGGACGGGAGGAGGAAAGTTCCGACGAGAGGCGTGGTCCATGGGATTTCGGCATTCGCAAAATCGGGAATCACGAGGACAAGTGATCTGGAATTTTCATAATGAAGGTCCCAGAATCAATCAGGGTCATTCATCTCTAGAGGACGCGTGGAGACAATCGAGGCTATCGATGGAAATCCCGACAGGGAAGCTAAATCGGCATATCGGGATTCGGCGTTTCGCGAATCCTGAAGACAAGGCAACCAGAGAATTTGAAATCATGAATCGCAAAATAGCGAGGAGCAACGAGGACCTTCCATCCTTGAGGACGCGTGGCCGAGATCGACGCCTTCGGGAAATTCCCTGAAAGGAAAAGTCAATTGTCGAGAAATTGAGAGTCGGGAAATCGGGAATCCATGGACAAGAGGCTCAATACATATTGACACTCGAAACCCTGAATCCCGATAAGAGATAGGATTGTGGTAAATATAAGGTAGGGTCGTGTGGACTGGGAGCATAGCCAAGAGGGGCTGAAGAAAAAAGGAAGCGCATCGGGATATCAGAGATCAAGTATTTGAGGAAGCAATTGTTAGTGACATCGGGGATTGGAAAACCCTGAAACCCGATTGTTATTTTCTATTGAGAACGGAGAAGTGCTCAAGCCTAAGGGCTGTAACGAGAAAGAAAGACCTGTGGGTCAAATCTTAATAAGGATTCCAGGGGAGAATCAAAGGAGCCACTCCGGCTCGAGGGTAATTTAGAACGATCCTTAAGACCGAGAGGTCAGGTGTGGGGCCTGCTAAGGTAGGTTCCTGGGTGGACGCAATCAGTACTCAACCATGAGGAACCACTTGGCGTACCACCTACCATTGGAAAAAAAATGAGAGAAATATCCATACATGAGTGTGCTACCTGGATTTATGTTGCCCTTCAAGTTCAAATTCCTCAAACTTTTTCTTCCACAACCACACCTTCGGGGCTTCTTGTAGAATTCGTCAATTACACCCGTCTCTTGTAATTATTTTAGGGATGAAATCAATCAACTTACTAAAAATATCGACCATACAAATGAAAACCAACTATCCAACGATCAACCAACTATTCAATGATTGCATCCACATCTCTAGGGCTTCCAAACTTCTACAAGGGTTGACTTGATCATATCTCTGGGTCCTCCAAACTTCTCCAAGGGTTGACATCAATGAAAACCAACTATCCAAAAATACCCCCCTTTGGCATTGATGGAAACACTAATGGCATGCATTGATGGCAACACTCATGCTCATGCTCCTCCTGTGACCATAGCTCCCTCTGTCTCAATGCCATTTCTCTTATCTCTGCCCCTTTGACATCAATGGAAAATGGTATCTCACTTTAGGGTTGGTCCCCTTGTCTTCATGCTTCTGATATTTCTCTCTTTTTGCATGTATCTGATCTTTTTCTCCATATTCATGCCTTTTTTCTTTTCTCTCCGATGACATTATGGGAATAAGAGTAAATCCCCCTATCGTAATGTATCCCCATATACGCATGCTATTTATCTTTCTTTCTATATCTCTTTCTCTGATGATTTCTCTGCAAAATGCTGTGTATATCAATGTAGGGCTTCCTATATCTACTTCCTTTTATCTCTAATAGACCTTCTTATCCATTGGTTCTTCCTCATGTAATTCACTAACATATATAAAATGTATTCAAAGACACTTCAAGTATTCAAGATTTATCATTAATGACCATTCTATTCAACAATATCTTCCTCTGGCAATGTAGCTTCCGCTGATGATTTCTATTTCCTTGTTCTTCTATGCCTTCCACTGCTTGTCTTTCTATGAATAACTAATTCCAATTGTCAATATGCTTTTATCCAATGTTATTCATATTATATGAACCATGTCTTTTTTACCTTCCAAGTGTCTCATGAATCCATCATTGTCCATATGTCACTAAATGTCCATGACCCTAATACACAACTATCCACAATGTTGACCCATCTGTCACTATACTATTCTGATTACTTCTTGAAATTTGTCGCAACTGATCATCACATATTACTACCTAGAATATTACATACAATAATGAATCTATTCCTGACAAGTATGCCAATAATATTCCTCTGATATCTACCTGGGAAGTGGCTCCTCGATCAATCGATCTATTATTTTGTACTTCTTCCATCACTCTGAAACTTTCTTTCCAAAAACTACAAACGCTACAGACTGCTCAAAAGATAGTCCTTTGATATGTATCAGTCGTTTCTTAGACTCCCCCTATTTAATATTCATATTACTGGGAGTCTCCAATCCGGATGGCTCAAAACAATGGAGGAATCCACCTTAATGTGGAGTAATCTTCTTCTTTGTCTATAGATTTATCATCTTTCTAAACTCAGACATCTTCCTTTTCATCCTCTTCCTAGATTCTGACATCTTCCTTACTTCCTGTAGATTCATCATGACCTTGAACTACTACATATATTGAGAGTGTGATCTCTGGAATTTGTTCTTCATTTACCTACTCTATGGATTCTAACAATACGATCTCCAAGATATATTCTTTCTTTTCTTGTTTCCTTGTACTACTACAAATCATGCGATTTTTGGGACTTGTTCTTTATTCATATTCTCTTCTCGTCTCTCTTTTCTTCTCCAAAACTTCTTGTATCTGATATTGTTGTTTTCCTTCATGGAGGGCTCTATCACGCTTCTACAATTTTCAGCTATGTGACCATAATTGTGGCATTTGTAAAATTCAGTATTGTAGGGAGCCACATAAGCATTTCTTTCTTGAATATTTATACCACATGCTCTGCAATCTACAACCTTATTTCCAAAGTTAGTACAAATAAAACAATGACCATAAAATAAACTTTCATACCTTTGAGTGAATGATCTTCTTTGCATTGCAGTCCTTCTGAATTTCTGCCTCAGTTGATCACAATCTTCTCTTTCGTTGATTCCTTCATCATGATTGAAGATTCTTTGTTTGTCTTATTGAATATGTATCTCTATTATACTCATTCTTCTTTGATTCCAGTTGACCATGATTCCTTCCTTTGAGTAATTCTAGATAACTCTTACCATTTTCGTCATTCTTCTATTCTGGCAACCTCGAGTGATTCTCTTCAACTCTCTTTACTGATGATGTGGATGTTTCTCTCTCTTCAACTTTATTGTTGAGATTGAAGATTTTAACTCTCAATGTGACAACTTCTTCTTCAAGCTTCTAAACTTCTTCTTTTTTCTTCATTATCTGAATCTTCATAACTTCTTTGGTTCTCTTTGCTTCTTCAAGTTGAATATTAAAGAAGATGATTTCTTCTTCAAGTATTCTTTCTTGTTAAATGAATTCTTCTTCAAGATGGTTTAAATCCTCATATAATTCCTTGAGATGATATGTCAAAATATTTTCTCTCTTCTTTGCTTCCTTTCTTTGTGCTACTACTTCAGCTTTCAAACACTGCTTCTCTTCTATCTGACTTTTGTATGTTTCTTCAATCCTTGAGGCTTATTTTGTTTGGAATTTTAAGTTCATAATCATCTGATGGACTTCTTCAGGGCTTTGAAAACCTTCCTTTATCTTGATCAATTCTTCTCTGAGATAATTGTTTTCCTCTCTTTCTTTCTTCAGTCAATCTGATGCATTGATTAATTCTACTTCAAGATTGACTATTATTACTTCTTCACAATATTCTTATTTTGAATCTGTCTCACATGATGAGCATATTTCTTCTTGTTATGTTCTTTCATATTATTTAGCATTCTATGGATTTGTGATGGGAGACTCCTCAAATTAGATATTATGTAGCTTATCCCAATGTTCTCTAGTTGATGAAAATTTTCCAACTTTCTCTCTTATCGGATCAGGTAATCCTTATAAGATGTAATCCATTGCTATTTTGTTGTTTCTTTTCAATTCCTTCTTTTTTATAGTCTTTGGTTTCTTTGTAGCGGTGTATCCTGTAACAAATGATTTCCAAACATCATACCCATGTGCCTGTAAAAAAAAATTCATTTTTATACTCCACATTTCATATATCTGACCATTATGACCATCAAATTGTGGTACCCCAAACATGGCGTACTCCATGATCTTGCTTCCAATGGTAAAACAATTTCCTGAAGGAACTGTCTCTAATACCAATTGTTGGAGTACTAAGAGGGGGGGTGAATCAGTATGATAAATTTATCACTTTTAACCACAATATAAAATATTTATCTTTATTAGTAGTGTTCAACAATTTATCATTAGCATCCAATATATTAGTAGTATAAATCAATAGTGCATAGTAAAAAATCACAGAAACACTATACACCATAATTTACATGGAAACCCGAATGGGAGAAAGCCACAAAATGATTTTCTTATATGTCAATATTACATTCATAGGAAGCACCAACTTCCAAATTCTCTAGCTCCAACTGTAAGGAGGATCCAACCCCTTATTTACAGGCTCTAGCCTGAAGGAAGCTACAACTCCCTAATTTACCAGCTACAGCTAAAAGGATTCTACAACTCCCTAGTTTACAGGCTACAACCTGGAGGAATATCCACTTCCCTGAGTTCTCTGGAACCAACTGGAAGGAGGCTACAACCCCCTTTCCTTGCCCCATCCTCCCTCCCTGAAATATAAATGTAGACCAACCTGTCACTACAACAATCACTTCCACTATCAACCTATCAGTACCACTGATACTGAACCATCGACCTGTCATTGTCAACCTGTCACCATCACTATCACTACCACTATCACTTCCATTGTTTTATCATCAAACAGATCCACTTATAACTGGATGAAACTCATGTCATGATCATCAAGGGAATATATCACACCATATGCCCAATATCACCATGATCTGCCTCTATTCATGTACCAAAAATGTACCAATATTATCAGCAATTGCCTCTAAAAATGCACCATATCATCATCAAGACATGTGCCTCAACCATGTGCCAAAACATGCATCAATCCATGAACCATAAAATAACCAAGATGTGTTTCACCATATGTACTAACATCACCAAGTATGTACCATAACCTCATCAAGATATGCGTCTAAACCATGCACCAAACATGTGCCAACATCCATAAGCTATGTACCTCAAACATGTGTCACATCACTCATGATATTCCTCAACTAGATACCAAAATATATTCCATAAACCATGCACCATAACATAACCAAAATATACCTCAACATGTACCATACCATAAACAAGATATAACATTCAAAACATGCATATAAACATACCTTTAATCCGATAGCAAACTTAATAGATCGTCATACCTTGTTGGAATTTTGAACAAGCATACCCTTTACTTTACCTCATCTTCGTTATCTCATATCCGCCAATAGATCAGGTGTTCACTAGATAGATATTCAATGAACTTGTGTGTGTGAATGAGAGACTCTTGATGTGTATTTATACTCTTCCATGTAACTGCTTGATCTAGATTTTATGAGCGGAACGAAATGAACACAGAGTATTATCAAAATATGCTTAACACGTAATAAAAAATATACAATAAAACTAGTTTCTATTCAATAAGGAAATAAGATGAGACTATAAAATGCAGCGGAAAACAAGCTTTCTAGAATGGTGGCAGCTTATCTCTGAGAAGAGATGTGATGGTTGTGCTCATTCACAAGAAGATGATTACAATGAGGCTCTGAAGGAATTTTTACAATAAACAGGAATGTCACAAATCCTAGACATCCAAAAACCTAACCCTAGGAGATGAAACACCAAAAGTCATGTGGGCCCCATTTGGGTAAGTTAGTACCTCAACTTCTTGGGTCCTAACTTTTGCATGCGATCTTCGTTTTAGGCGCACAATATCCCATTGGAAAGGTATATCCAAGGAATACAAATTTTTCCATTAGAATCTAACTCTATCTATAGTTTGACTATGACGAGCCCTGAAAATGTTGTTTAGGGCCTCAAAATGGCACCAAACGTCAGGGACCCGAAAACTAAGAAAAACCTACCAAACAGGAAAACTGCCAAAATGAGCCAGATGGAATAGGTGGGAGGCCACCAAAATCCATCTAGATCAATCCTCCCACCTTAGGAAGAAATGGTATCCATTGTGTTGAGTGACCCCATCAGATGAGGAAATTTCAGTTGAATTTGGCCCCGAGTGATCCACTTGCCTTGGTGCAGGAGTTGTCCTGCTTTGACAACTCGATAAAGATGGATCCTTTTCTAGCGAGTGACATTGACCTGGTTTTTCACAATACGATCACTAGATTCCTGTTGTATGCAATTAGTGTTGAGCTATGTTGGTGTCATTTGTTCTTCTTCCTCTGAGGTGTCCAATAATGGTGGGAAATAAGGTTGAAGGAGATCCATGTTGAACACTGGGTGCATGCCAAGGAAAGGAGGAATGTTGAGCTCAAAAGCATTAACACCCACAACCTTGGTGATGGTGTATGGCCCATAAAGGAGCAAGTGAATTTTCCAATAGGGTCTTGTAAGGCGTTCTTTCTACAAGTGCAACTAAACTTTTTCTCCCACCTAAAAMTTATGTGGCACCCGATGTTGATCATGGCATTGCTTGTACTTGTCATTGGACTTCTATAGGGTATCCTGAACCTATTGGTGGATGTGATGGATTTGTTGAATGAACCRGGTGGCTTTGTCAGCTTCAKTTGGAGCAGGAGATGAGTYGAYTGAGGTGACCGCAAKGGGTTGTGCAACATCTATGGGACCCAATGGYTGGAATCCCAACCCCACCTGAAAGGGGATGTGGTCGGTTGAGCTATGCAGGGCTCAGTTGTAGCTATCCTTGAAATAGGGAAGACTCTCATCCCATGTGCGAGGGTTCTTGGAAGTATACATGTGCAGGATATGCATGATCATTCGATTTATGAGCTCTATTTGGCCATCTATCTTGGGGTGGAAGGCTGTGGATTTGGTGATCTTTATTTCCAGCAGTGACTAGAGGCTCGACCAAAATGTGCTCAGAAATCGACTGTCCTGATTTGAGACAATGGTTTGTGGGATTCAAAAATGTACCCAGAATCTTTCAAGGAAGAGCTTGGTAGTGGCCTCTGCTATGATGCTCTTCTTGCAAGTGGCCAGAATCACCATCTTAGAAAAGAAATCAACAACCAAAAGAACAGACTCATTTCCCTACTTGGTGGACAAGAGGATCGACATGTAGTCCATTGAGATGGATTCCCATGGCCTGTCAGGAGTAGGAAAAAGGGGTGTACAGGCTCTGTTTCTTAGTGGTCGGTTTGGAAATAGTGCAGGGAATATAGGACCTGGTATACTTGTTAACCTCCTGTCAAAGTTTCATCCAATAAAAATGTTTCTACAACATTTCCACTATCGTTTTGATGCTGAAGTGTCCTACCACCCGAATGTAGTGGGCTTCTGAGTTCAGCTTCACTCGTTCACTTGATGGAACACATATATGGCCCAAACAACAAAAAAACTCATCCTGAAGATGAAAATTAGCGACAACTGCATTTGCACCCAACATTTGGTAGGTGGTGTTGAAGTCTGAATCTCTCTCATAGAGTTGGGGCCATCCATAGGTCTCATGCTCGAAGAGTCTAGCACTGTGGTGAGTGTCATGACTAGTGGTCTACTGAGACAATCAACGATGTGGTTGGTGCTTCCTGTTTTATACTTGAGGTTGAGTTGGAATTGCTACAAGTATGTGGACCACTTCTGATGGTGGTCATTCTACAATTTTCCTTGTGTCTGCATGAATTGCAGTGGTTTATGATCAGTGTGGATGACTATCTCCTTCCAAATAATGTAATGTATCGACTGGTGGAAGTCTTTCACAATGGAGTACATTTTGTTTTCATAAGTAGGGTACTTACAGACAACATCTAATAGTGTCTCACTATGATAGGTGATGGGGTGGTTGTGTTGAGTGAGAACGATGCCCACAACATAGTCCGAAGCATCTGTCTCAATCTCAAAGGGATGTTGCAGGTCCGGTAGTGAAAGAACTGGGGTTGAGTACAAGATTTACTTTAAATAATTGAACACTTGTTGTTGGGACTGACCCCACACAAATTTAACCTTACCACCACCTCTGGTTACTTGGATGAGGGCCCATGAAATATGGGAGAATCCCAACACGAACCTGAGGTAGAAATTGGCAAGGTCCAAGAAGCTTTGAAGCTCAGTGAGTGTGGTTTGGGCTGGCCAGTCATGGATGACTTGGATATTGGCTAGATCCACATGTACACCATTCTTATCAA
>ML805401.1:383787-396069 GCA_009831015.1 Picea engelmannii | reverse complement strand
CCCTCCTATGTATTGTAATGTATTATTATTCTCAATTGTAACTAAGTTGTAGAGCCGTAGAGCAAGAGAGAGGAGAGAAGAACAAAGATTGTAAAATTTGTATGAGCAGATAGTTGTTTCTATAGGACCCATGTACAGATGCTCTTGGATTAATATAAGAAATCTTTGATCCAATTTCATGGTGTCTATGAATTTTGTTTACATCTATTAAATGGTATGTTTACAACTAATTTCAGTCTCCGCTATGCATTTGTTTCAATGTTGTGTATATGCATGATTTAATGTTGAGTGTATGAAGTCTGTGAGAGGGAGAGTATGAGTTTCAATTGTTTCTCTTCCTGAGAATTCCTGGAAGGAGTGCAATGAAGGTCCGCAAAGAGTGCATTGACAAGACTTTGAGTTTTACCTTAGACAAGCTCAGGAGAGATATCGTTGTTCTCATACTAGCAGAAGTGTGAGCATAGCACAGAGCCATGCAAGGCATGCACAGGTAGGTTGAAGTCTTAGAATTTTCCAATCTAGTGAATGGTTGAAGAAATTATGTCGCAAGGAGTGCGTGGAGTTGGAATTTTAGATAATCAGAGGTTATCATGAAGCCGCATGGAGTGCGGGAAGAATCCCTTGGAATCCTTGAGTTTGAACAAGAACTAAGCTCAGGAGGGATAGAGAATTCAAATCATTTGAAGGGAAGACGAGGGTTGAATTTACCTTGTAGAAACCAAGTTCAGAAGGAAGACGCCAGTTGTATGGACAAGAGGTATAGAGAACTTGAACGAATGGTTGAAATTCTCAGAGGGAGAACCACAGATGTTTTGTGGACTGTTGGATTTAGTGGATCAGTGGAGAAGTTAGGGATGAGTGTCTGTCAACACTCATAAGTTCATGAGGAATAATCGCCATTAGATCTAGATCAACGGGAGTCATTGATCTTGTGATTTCAGATTTTGGCATTTCGGGAGTCAGAGTGTGGAGAAAGTCACGACTTGGAGATCTTAAGTTGCAAAATCCTGATACACAATATTCCAATAAGATCTAGAACATCAGATCATGGAATCTCAGGGACATCGATATGAGGAGGAGAAGTCGCGAGTTCAGACTTAGAGGAAAAGGGAAAGAGTCACATCATGAACTCATGAGTCACGAAATCTTGAGTTAAAGGAGTCAGAGGGACTCACAACAGGAATCATGAAGTCGTGAAACCCGAAACACCTTTTCGAGTGAAGGTCGTGGTCACATCGGTTGGTCACGTGGAGTGGAGGTTCACGCCTAGTGCTTGTTCGCACATGCACAACTTATAATAAGGACCTATGGTTATATGTGTTGAATATTCCAACATGGAATCAAGGAGACATTTTGGCTCAAGGAAGATTAAGAATGATCCTTAGACTGAGAGGTCAAGCAAAACCTGCTGAGGTAGGGGTGTTGCGTCAAACCCATAGGTGTTTTCATGAATCCCGGAGTTTTTTGAGGAATATGGACATGGAGGAAAATGTAATTGCAGGTATCACACTCATATATGGATATTCCTTGTCATGTTGTTTCCAATTGTAGGTGGAATGTCATGTAGTTTCTCACGATTGAGGAGTTATGAGGTCATGAAATTGGAAGCCCCAAAGATGGGTTAAGAAGATCCTAATCGGTTGCAATATGGTTTAAGAAGATCCCAATTGGTTTCAAGTCATTAATGAAAGGGTAAAGTGGTGGAAACAAGAAAGTTCAAGAATCCCTAAAGTTAAGGAAAGAGGTTACTTAGAATATATATATACACCTCAAAATTCACTCATAAGTACATTCAGACACACACATTCTATTGAATATATTCTATGTGAGGAAGTGATTCGTATATGATGTAACCAAGTATATCTTAGGCAAATTTCAGAGGGAAGATGAATTGAAGAAGGGATAAATTCCAAGGGAGGATGAAGTTTTGTGATGATGTGTTCTAAGGTATGTTATTTAAAGGTCATCTTACCATTTTCACTATAAGGTTTTATTTGTAATGACTCAGACAGTGAAAATTAGAGGTTGTTGAGACGACATATCAAGCTACCTGTGGTGAAAATTTTATCTTTTGGGTTGTTTCATTTTTGGAGATACCCTCTGTGGAAGATAGGGTTTTTGGCTAGTGCTGAAACTAGTCTCAAACATGTGTTCTAGGTAAAAAATCCATAACTTATTCATAGAGGATCCAAATTTTGGGAGACCAATTGCAGAGGAAACATAACAATATTTAGTATCTTGTTTGTGATTTTAGTAATCAAATATCAAATATTGAGCATGCGGCATGTTGTACAAGTTCTCTCTCCAGAATAGGCTAAAATTAAGGAATGTTTGCCATTTTCGCTATAACTTCGGTTCTGAGAAGTTTTAGACCCTAAAGTTTTGAGATGGAAGAAACATATTAGAGTATTTATGGTTAACATTTCAGAACTTTGTTCATTATAGGTGCAAAGTTATGCTTGTTGGAAGTTAGGGTTTGTGACTAATCCAAAACTAGTCCTATGAGATTGAGGTAAAGTTCGATGAAGATGTTATTCTCTTGTTGATGAATTTGAGAAAGAGATACAGGTCTGTAATATTGTGTATCATGTCAAATACATTATTAGAGGTATGATTATGTTGTTATGGTACATGTCATGGTAGTGATTGTGCATGACACACCTTGGTGATGGTATGATACATGGTTAGAGGCACATCTTTGGTGCATGGTGTGAGTCATATTATTGGTACATGTCTTGGTGATGTTGGTACATGTTGAGTTACCCCTTAGTGGTGTTATGGTACATACATTAGTAGCACATCTTTCCTATATTTATATCTTGGTATTTTGGCTATCTTGGTTATGCTTGAGGCAATTCATTAATGATATCTTATGATGTATGTGATATGGTACATGGTTGATGTATTTTTTATGGTACATGGTTGATGTACATGGTATGGTGTAGGTTGGTGTGCATGGTTGCTGTACACGATTGATGATTGAATTACATGGTATGGTACAATTTGGTGTACATGATATGCTACAGGTTGATGTGCATGGTTGATACAGGTTGATGTACATGTTTGATGAGTGATGTACATGGTTTGGTGATGGTTTTGGTATCCAAGTGAGTGGATTTGGTTATAGTTGGTTGATGTGAAAGTGAAAATGACAGGTTGGCTGATGTGATAGTGGAAATGATAGTGACAGGTTGGTTGATATGACAGTGGTAGTGATAGTGATAGTGAAAATTACAGGTTGATGTGACAATGACAATGACAACTTAGATGATTGGTTGATCATTGGTGATAGGTTTATGTGATAGTGGTAGTTGCAAGTTGATTTGAGAGTGAGAGTGATAGGTTGGTTGATGCATTGGTGACATTGGCAGTGATAGTATCAATGGTAGTGAGAGTGAGTATACATTTATATTTTAGGGCGACATGATGGGGTAAGGAAAGGGGGTTGTATCGTCCTTCCAGTTGGTTCTGAAGAACTTAGGAAGTTGGTGATTCCTTCAGGTTGGTGCCTACAAATTAGGGGGTCATAGCCTCCTTTCGGTTGGTGGCAGAGAACTTAGGGAGTTTTTGCTTCCTTTGAGGTGGTGCCTATAAATCAGGGGGTTGGCGCCTCCTTCTAGTTGGTTCTAGAGAATTCGGAAGTTTGTGCTTTCTATGAATGTATTCTTGATATATATAAGAAATCATTCCATGGTTTTCTCCTAATTGTGTTTCCACATAAATTATGGTGTACTATGTATATGATGTGATATTGTTGAACTGTGCTTCTTATGGTTATATTCTCATAATATATTGAATGAAATCATAAATGATATATTGTTGATAAAGTTGAATATTATATATTGTTATTGAAAGTGGTAAAAATGTTCATACTGATTCACCCCCCCTCTCAGTATTCCAACGATTGGTATCAGAGCAGGTCCTTCAAGAACCTGTATAACAAATGGAAGGTAGATCATGGAGAGAAACAATTTGTATAGGAATGGAATACCACAGTTCAATGGTTAGAATTGTATAAAGTATGCGATGTGGAGGAAAATAATGAAAACATTTTTACATGAACATGGGTATGATGTTTGGTACTCAACTGTTACAAGATACACCAACTCAAATAAATCGAAGACCGTATCCAAGAAGGAATTAAAGAGAAACAAAAAAATAGCAATGGATTTAATCTTGGAAGGATTACCAAATCCAGTAAAAGTCAAAGTGGAACAATGTTCATCAACCAAATAACTTTGGGATAAGATACAAAATTTCTACTCAAAAGAATCTCCTCTAGAGCATGTTGGTCATGATAACGAATATGAAGAATATGTTGAGTTAGTATGTGAAGAAAGAATATCATTAGGTCAGACAGATTTAGAAGAAGAATATTATGAGAGACACCTAACCAATGTGTTAGACAAGTTGTTCAAAGAAAGAGAGAAAAAAAAGTCTCTCAAGGAATAATTTATCATGATAAAAGGGGATTCTCAAAATCCCAACTCTAAAGAATTCTAGCAGATGATTGCAATCCTAAACTTCCAAGTAGAATAATCCATAAGGATTAATGAAGAATACAAATATTAGTTGGAACAAAAATAATTTTCAAAAACATAAATAATATCACAAAGAAAGGAAGTAGAGAAGAGAGAAAATATTTTGACTATCCATCTTAATGAAAGATCTGAGGACTTGAACAAACTTGAAGAAAAATTTAGTCAACAAGAAAGAAGACTTGAAGAAGAAATTTTCTCCTTGAAGACCCAACTTGAAGAAGAAAAGAGAAAGGAAGAAGTCATGAAGATCCAAATGATGAAGAAAGAAGAAGAATGTGATAAGCTTGAAGAAGAATCTGTTGAATTAAGAGTTGAAGTTGTCAAGCTCAACAAGAACATTGAAGAGAGAGAAATCTCCACATCATCAGTAAAGAAAGTTGTAGATAAAATTTACAAGTTGCTAGAAAAAAATAATAAAGAAAATACTAAGACTTATGTAGAAGTCATCAAATTCCCTACTAAGAAGGAAGAATGTGAGCCCTCAAAGAAGATCATTCCATAAATGAAGAAAACTCAAGAAGAATATTACACAAGAAAAATATATCAAAGAAGACCCTCCACTTTTAGGTATTAAAGAAGATTTAATCATTGTGAAGGAAACAACAGAAGAGAAGATCATGATCAACCAATGCATGAATTCAGAAGAACTACATCACAAAGAATATCATTCATTACCAGGTATGAAAATTTATTTTATGGTAATTGTTTTATTTGTACTAACTTTGGACATAAAGCTACATATTGCAGAGCTTATGGAAGAAATGGTCAAGCAAGAAATGCATATGTCACTCCATATAATATTGAATGTTACAAATTCCATAACTATGGAAATATAGCTCATGATTATAGAAGCATGATGGATACTTCTATGAAATAGAACATTGATATCAAATATAAGAAGGTTTGGAAAAGAAAACAAGAAAATGTAAAGGAAGAATAGATGAATGAAGGAAAACCATAAGTCATACTCTCAGGATTGGCAATAGCACGAGATCAAGACAAATATAGAGGTTAAAAGGAATATATTGGATACAAGAAGGTTTGGAGAAGAAATGAAAAACAATAATACTAGGTGAATGAAAACCATGTCCCAAATATCGTACTCATAGGATTTGTAGTAGTGCGAGATCATGATGAATCCATAAGAAAAGAGGAAGAGGTCAAAATTAAGAAAGATGATGATGATGAATCCACAGATGAAGAGGAATATTACTCAACATCAAAGATGGTATTTTTCTGATCTATCCATCTCTGAGACTCCCAGTAAATATGAATATTGAAGAGGGGGAATCTATGTAGTAGCTTTACATATCAAATAACTATCTTTCAGGCAGTCTGAAGTATTTGTATTTTTTGTAAAGGTAGTTTCAGAATGGCAGAGATTCATGGTATAGAGGATTCCAAACATGCATTCAAACATGGACATATTCAATACATATTGTTGCAGACATGTAGAGTTTGAATTGAAAAATTGAGAAGACAACTTGAGAAGCTGAAATATGTTGTAATCAACATATGGGTAAGCATTGTATGTAGTTGAGTACAAGAGTCGTGAAAAATTTATGACATATGGATAGAGATGGATTCATGAGAGATTTGACAGGTGTAAATAGATGCATGACATTGGATGAAAGTATAGTAATAATTGGAATTAGTTGAATCGGTGGAATCATTGGAAAAGTGAAACGGGAAGGAAAGCAGTAAAAGGCACAACAAAATTTATATCGTTAGAAGAAGGCATGGTCATTGATGTGAACTTGGCAAGTCATGAATACTTGAAGTCAAGTAAATTTGAATATTTTTATACATGTCAGTGAATTACAAGAGGAAGAACCAATGGAAAAAGAACACCAAAAGAGAAAAAAAAATCATATACAGGAAATCCCACATTGATCTTCACGACATCTTACAAAAAAATCAAGGAAGATAACTTCTCATAGAAAGAGATCAAAAGAATGAAGATAGGGGGTGCACATGAAGTCAGAGAAATATTGTTCAGAGACAGTATATCGATAGCGGGATTTACCCTTTTACCCATGATTTCAAAGGGGTAGAAAGAGAAAGATCAGAAGAGAAAGATTAGAAGCATGAATATAGTGGGAGAAACCATAAGGGGAGATACCCTTTTCCATAGATGTCAAATGGGGAGAGAAATATGAGGAAAGAAAAATTGGAGGAGCATTGGTCACAGGTGGAGTAGGAGTGTTGGAGTATAAGTGTTTCCATCAATGCAAAAGGGGGAGATAGTTGGACAATTGGTTTTTGTTGAGGTTGTTGGACAATTGGTTTTAATTGATGTCAACATATGTGATGAGTGTATTTGGAGAATTATCCAAAGTGGTCCCCTTATGGTGTATCTCTAAGCATGACGCTCACATAAATATGCTTTGAAGAATTATGAAAGAAACCCATAGGTGTGGTCATGAATCCCAAAGTTGTTTGAGGAATAAGTAAATGAAGGATAGTGTAAAATTATGTAACACACTCATATATGGATAGTCCTTATCATGTCATTTCCAACGATAGGTGTAACATCATGTGGTTCCTCATGGTTGAGGAGTTATGAGGTCATGAAGTTGGAAGTCCCAAAGATGGGTTAAGAATTCCCTAATTGGTTGTAGGATGGACTAAGAATACCCTAATTGGTTGTAAGTCATTAAAGAAAGGGTTAAGTGGTTGTAACAAGAAAGTTAAAGAATCCCTAAAGTTAAGGAAAGAGGTTAGAAAACGTATATATACGCCTCAAGAAGTCACTCATAAGTACATTCACACACACATTCTATTGAATATATTCTATGTGAGTAAGTGATTCTTATCTAAGGTAACCAAGGAGATATGAGGCAAATTTTAAAGAGAATATGATGTGAAGAAGGGAAAAATTACAAGGGAGGATGAAGTCTTGTGATGATGTGTTCTATGGTATATTATTTAAAGGTCATCTTACCATTTTCCCTATAACGTTATTTATAGAATGAATAAAATATCGAAAATTGGATGCTATTGAGAAGACATATCAAGTTACAATTGGTAAAAATTTCATATTCTGGATTGTTTTATTTTTGCAGATACACTCTGTGGAAGATAGGGTTTTTTGCTAGTCCTGAAACTAGTCTCAAACATGTCTTTCGGGTAAAATAGTCATAACTTATTCATAGAGGATAAAAATTATGTTAGACCAATTGTATAGGAAAGATAACCATTTGTAGTATCTTTTGTGTGAGTTTCAGAATCAAATATCAAATATTGAGCACGTGACATGTTGTACAAGTTCACTCTCTAGAATAGGATAACATTCAAGAAGGTTTGCAATTTTTTCTATAAAATTTGTTATGAGAAATTTCAAGAAGAAATATCGTATAGCATCTATTGTTAAAATTCCATACCTTTATTCATTACAGGTATGGAGTCATTCTTGTTGAAATTTATGGTTTGTGACTAATCCAAAACTAGTCCTGTGAGATTGAGGTAAAGTTCAAAGAATGTGTTATTCTCTTGTTTATGAAGTTGAGGAAGAGCTACAGGTATGCAATATTGTGTATCAGGTCAACTACATGATCAAATGTATTCTTGTATTTGTATGGTACATGTCATGGTAGTGATTGTGCATGGTACACCTTGGTGATGGTATGAAACATTGTTAGAGGTAGATCTTTGGTGCATGGTGTGAGGCATATGCTTGGTACATGTATGAGGTATATGTCTTTGTGATGTTAGTACATGTTGAGGTAACCCTTAGTGTTGTTATGGTACATTTATTAGTAGCACATATTGGATATATTGGTATCTTGGTATTGTGGCTATCCTGGTTATTCTTGAGGAACTTCATTTATGATATCTTATGATGTACGTGACATGGTACATGGTTGATGTACTTGTTATGGTACATGATTGATGATTGATGTACATGGTATGGTATAGGTTGGTGTACATGGTTGATGTACATGGTATGGTATAGGTTGATGTACATGGTATGGAACATGTTGATGTGCATGGTTGATATAGGTTGATGTACATGGTTTGGTGATGGTTTTGGTATCCATGTGAGTGGATCTGTTTATAGTTGGTTGATGTGACAGAGAAAGTGAAAGTGACAAGTTGGTTGATGTGATAGTGATCGTGACAGTGATAGTTTGGTTTATGTGATAGTGAAAAGTTAGATGATTGGTTGATCATCATTGACATGTTGATTCGAAAGTGGTAGTAACAATTTTATGTGACAATGACAATGATAGGTTGGTTGATGAATTGGTGACATTGAGAGTGATAGTATTAGCGACAATGATAGTGAGTCTACACTTATATTGCAAGGCATAAGGATGGGGAAAGGAAATAGGGTTGTATCCTCCTTCTGTTTGGTGTCAAATAACTCAGGGAATTGGGGATTCATTCAGGTTGGTTCCTATAAATCAAGGAGTCGTAGCCTCCTTCCAGTTGGTGCTGGAGAACTCAGGGAGTTGGTTCTTCCTTCAGGATGTTTCTTGTAAAACAGGGGGTTTATGCCTCCTTCTAATTGGTGCTGGATAATTTGGAAGTTGGTGCTTCTTATGAATGTATACTTGATATATATAAGAAGGAATTATGTGGTTTTCTCCCCTTGGTTTTCCACATAAATTCTGGTGTACCATGTATCTGATGTGACATTGTTGAATTGTATTTCTTATGGTTATATGCTAATAATATATTGAATGCAATCATAAATGACATACTGATGATAAAGTTGAATATTATATAATGTGATTGAAAGTGGTTAAAAGTTTGCATACTTATTCACCCTCCCTCTTAGTATTCCAATAGAGAGAGTTCCCTTATGTGAGGAGGTGTTAGGTTAAAATTTTATGAAGGAGAGAAAAACCATTCTATGGGGAGATCTCAATATTACCCTCAAAATCATTGAAATTTGGGGGTCCTCGATGAGGGAAGACCCTCTATTTGAATTTCTTGTGCAAAAATTTGAGGAAGCTAATTTAGTGGATGTAGAACCAATTAAGACGTCCCCCACTTGTAGGAATTTGAGGGCAAGGAAATATATGTTCTCTAAAAGGGTTGATAGGTTTTTAGTGTCTAACTCAGTCATTAATTACCTTTATAGGATTAGGTAAGTGATAAAGGTAGTGGGCTTGGACTTTTACCATCTTCCTATCCTTCTACAAATTGTGAAGGAAGACAACAATCTCCCTAGGACCTTTAAATTTAATGTAAGGTGGTTAGAGGATGAGAGATTTGTAAGATTAGTTAAGGATTGATGGACCCTGTATGATGACTCTATTTTGGAATATGTTAGACTCTAGTTTGTAGCCTATCTCAAAATATTTAAAAGAGTGGTGGATAATTGGGTCTTCTTGAAGAGAAGGATTGGTAAGTAACCCTTGGTATCAGTGGAAAAAATAAAATAGATCTATAATCATGACTTTGAAGTTATTTTTTATGAAAGAATAAGGAATAACTTTAAAAAGGTAGAAAAAACTAAAAGGAATCTATTGGAAGAGAAAGAATCCCAATGGAGTCTTAAAAGTAGGAAATCATGGTTAGCTAATGGATATGAAAACAACAAATACTTCAATAACTATCCTAACCACAGAAAAACATTGAGATCTATTTGGAAAATGTAGAGGGATGATGGGAGCACAACATGGCCTTTCAAATTTATAATAGATATAGTGATTTCACATTATAAGAGTTTGTATAATGAAAGGAAAAGGTAAATATTGCATGATATTTAACACCACATATTTATTTCCTAGTTTTGTAGGGGAGGAGGAAAATGAATCTTTGAAAGAGGAGGTGTCTAAAAGAAGAATTAAAGTTTGTATTGGATTTTCTTCAAAAAGATAAGAATCTGGGCCTAGATTGTTGGTTTGTAGAGTTCTTCATTGGATTCTATGATTGGATGGAAGATGGAACGCAAAGGGTGGAGGAGGAAACTAGGAAAACTAGGAGGGTGTTTGGTACTTTCAACTCTACTATTTTCTATTTGTAGATGATGTGTTGATTTTTTGTCTTGGATCTAGAAGGGATGTGCCTAAGATAAAATATATTATATATTACATATTTGGGGATGGAAATAAATGTATAAAAATATAAAAATATTTTTAATAAAGTAGAGCTAAATCAAGTTAGAAATATTATACATGTTATAGTAAGATTTACCTCACCCCATGCAACTTGATCAGAAGGCCTTGTTGATATCCTTTGCAGATTGACACCCTGTACCCTAAGAGGAAACATTCCCCCGAGTGTTCATGTACTGCATGCACCTCCTTGCATTGAGCATAGGTATGTTCCACTGTTGGAAGTAGTTTCTTACTCGCGACACTCGTTTCCTCCTCTATATCATAGAATTCATTTGTCTATGAAAAAACAAAAAAATACGGGTGAGAAAATAATATTATCCCATGTTGGCAGTAGTCATGTCACCTTTGAACAAAGCACAAACTTTTGAGTCCACTTTTCATCAAAGTTTGGGTTTCGCATGACCTTAGGAAGATGAGCTTGTTACTTAGAGTTTACTCCTCCGACTGGTTACTCTTCCAGTCCCTATGAAGAGTTTGATTGGTGCCTCTTGCATCACAAAGTTCATTATCAATTCCTCCATTACCAAAGTCCTCCATATGTCTCTTGCTCTTGTTCAAAGGATGTCTATAAGATTTTGTCAGCCATTTCTCAAAAAAATTGACTTTGCATGTCGGCCATACCCTTAGTGTGTCTCAGAATTACATGATGTTAAATTCCTATCGTGCACCTTGGTCCTAATTTCATTATGGGTAGGTAACTTTGAACCCAACAATCGATATCGCCTTATTGGTTGCTGACTAGGGGGTTTCCCTTGTTTTTGACGATAATAAATCTATTCACACTTTAGGATTTGTGCAGTGTCTTAGATTCCATTAGCCTTATTGGTGGTTTCCTCGCCTTTGTCAACAATTTTCATTATTTGTTGTTATTCAGAGGGTCTTTTTCATGCATTTCTTCCATTTGGTGCATGTGAAAAATGAACAGGGTTGTTGGTTCATGAAAATACTCTTCATCTGAGTTCCTCCAAATAATGAAGCTATTTCTTTGCACCTCAGTTTGACTGATGAGATATGCCTTAATTCTCTCCTTCCAGTGGGTCTCTTTCCATCGAATTCCACTCATTTATTTTGGAAACAAGGCATAGAGTCCTCTGAGTACCTAGAGGCTTGCAGTCATCAATGGGAGGTTCTCTTGTCATCTACATTTGGGAATACATAAATGTCTCCTAATCGATGGATTCTTCAAGTGTTCTACCTCAACACCTTTATTCACACTTATAAGAATGTACTTGGTACCTTGATACCTACTTTCATTATCAGTAGGATGTCTCTCATTTGTTAATGGTATACCTTAATGAATGGTAACCAAACGAAGTCTCATTTTGTTCGACCTCAACTCCTCTATTCACATGATATAGACTTGCATCTTTGGCGGATCATGTAGAAGACTTGAAGACATCAGTTTATAGTCACATATTTCTTGAGTTGTTGCTATCATTCATTGGACCAATTTCTATATGACTTCAATTATCATGGGAGATGAGATTGTACTCTATTGTATACAGATATCTTCATATTGATTTTGAGACTGGTTTTCACTGGGCCTTGTTCGTGAATATGAAATCCTACGACATGTATCTCCTTTGTGTTTCCTATTCATGGCCATGAACAACTGTTTGGTATATTTCCACATGGATCTGCAGTGTAATTCAAATTGGAAGCCATGTGTA
>ML805401.1:366885-378030 GCA_009831015.1 Picea engelmannii | reverse complement strand
GACATGTGGCAGACCACGTCAGCAAGGAGATGAGTCGTCTGATCTGAAAGATCACTTCGGTTGTATTCTCAACCGTTGATCATAGTACAGTGGAAGGATAGTGTAAGTTTGAAAAGTTGAAATCCCCAAGTTCCAAAGGGCTATGTTCTGAAAACCGTCCATCTCAATGTTTGATTAAGTCCTAGTCATTGGATTGAACAATGAAAGGATGAGTGTAGCAATCAAATATGACCATCGATTTTTTTCTGTGAGATAAAACGTTGATCAAGAAATGGAACGCAGAACCATTGATCTAGTTGAAAGGTCATATTCTCGAAGTAAACAAGGACCGTTGATCCGAGAGGGAAATGCATCAATGTATTGTCAACTCTGGAAGTTTGGCATATGGGAAAAGCGAGGTATGATATTTGAAACTCCCAGAGCCCGAATCACAAAGTAATTATCAGTCGTTGATTTAGGAAGGGTAGATATGAACTATCAGTTCAGGAGCACCATCAATATCATGAGATCGACGGTCCCATCGCATTGTGGGGCCAGAACATGCTCATGTCCTAATTTTTATTGGCCACGCCCGCAATGGCATGGTCACATGATAGCATCTCCCATGGTCACATCAGCAGAATATAGGGGAAGGAGCTAACGTTGCTAGGTTCCACCTCAGAGTATAATCCAACGAATTTGATCAAACTGAATCTGATCGAAGGGTTGTTGTTTCATCTCGTGATTTCTTTATCAGTTACAATTCAGTTACATTGACTGAAACATTGTTCCTTAGTGTATGAATTATTGTTCCTGAGCATTGGAATCATGGCTCTAGAGCGTTATGAGATTCTCGACATTGATATTTGGAGATGTAGAGTGTAACGGATGATGAGAGCATGAATAAAATAAATATGTCGAGACATAGGAAGTTTGTTGTTTCTTGGTAAAACAAGTTGAACTATATAAAATCAAGTAGAGAGCATGAACAAAGTGTGAGAGATGCAAAGATGAAGAACACAAGATGGACATAGTAGAAATGGTGAAAAAAATAGATTGTAAGAGAACCTAAGAGCATGAGAAGAATAGAGGAAGAGAAGATGGAAAGAAACAACAAGTGGAGCCAAGCATGAATAGACAGAATCAGACCAGAATTGCAGAACAAAGAAGAACTGGTAAACGTTGAAATGTATGTATTATTGTAAATAATTATTCAAGCAAAGTTTTAGAAAATAGGGTGATAGGGTGGTGCTAGGGAGGATTTCTATCGTTAGAGTTTCAAGTGGGTGCTTGAACACAGGGAGTTGTAGCTTCCATCTGGTTACATCCATAAAAACTAGGGTGGTAGGGTGGTGCAAGGGAGAACCATTATTCTCGGTTATACAGGTTGGTGCCTATTTGATTGGAAGTTGGTGCTTCCATCCAGTTGGTGCTGAAACACTCAGGGAGTTGGTGCTTCCTTCTAATGGGTGCTAGAGAAACTAGAGATATGGTGCTCTCAGCAAGTTGCATCTTGCTAAAGAACACGTTATAGCCTCATTTTGAGTTGGTGCTCAAAGAAATATTATGCACGAAACTTAAAATATTGCCTATCATTCAAAGAAGAAGAGGTTTTCTCCCTTTATGGGTTTCCTCATGAATATATGTCTCTGTGTATATCATGTGTGTGATTGATGTTTATTATTTATGTTGTTCATGACTTGTATAATATTGATGATCACTTGAAGAAGGTTAATAACATTTTAATAGACATAAAATTGTTTAAGCACAGTAACAACTGATTCACCCCGCCATATCAGTTGTCTTAGTATTTCCAACAATTGGTATCAGAGTGGGTTCCTTTTATTTAAAGGTAGCTCAGTAAGCTTAAACATGACAAGTCATGAAGGAACTTCAACCAATAAGGCCCCACTGTTCAGTGGAACAAAATTTTCCTTCTCAAAAGTTAGGATGAGAACCTACAAAATGGATTTAGGTGCAGATGTCTGGGATGTGGTAGAGATTGGTTATGTAAATCCAGTTGTACTAGCTAATAAGGATGACAAACTAGAATTCAGCTTCAACGCTAAGGCTATGAATGTTAATCTGAGTGGGATTTCTGAAGTAGATTTTGTAAAATTTATGCACTTATAATCTGCCAAAGAAATGTGGGACAAACTCATTAGCAGTTATGAAGGTAATGAGAAGGTAAAGGATGCCAAGCTTCAAACCTATAGATTACAGTTTGAACAAATAAAAATGAATGAGGATGAAAGAATTAATAATTTTTTCTTAAGAGTTGAGGAGCTTGTGAATGCCATGAGGGGTCCTGGTGAGAAGATTGAAGACTTTTTTTTAGTTCGAAAGATTTTAAGATCTTTACCAAATAAATTTAATCCAAAAGTTTCTGCAATAGAAGAACTGAATGATACTAAAACTTTGTCTATTGATCAACTTCTCTAACTTCTTATGAAATGAGGATTAATAAGGATAAAACCACCTCTAGAGAAGCATCATTTAAATCAGATAAGAATGAGGATTCTGAGCATGATGAAATTGAAGAAAAATTTGTGAGAAGACTAAAGAAAGGATCAGGAAAATACCAAGGCAAGATGCACTTCAAATGTTTTAACTATGGAAAGATATGTCACTTTGCATCTAAGTGTCCACACAAGAAGAAGGACCAAAACTCTGAATGTGAAGAGAAGTACAAATCCAAGAGATTTGGTAAAAAGAAAAGTTTATGTGTAAACAATGATGACTCTTCAGAAGACACAGATAGTGACTCTTCCTGTGAAGATAAGGTTAATGAATTTGTGCTTATAGCCAAAGAGGATTATGAGAATAAGAGAACAGGAAGTGATGTTAATGATGAATAAGTTGTGGTTGATATGGAAGGCGAACTAATTAGTTCTTTAGAAGAGATTGACAAACTCAAACTTAAGAAGAGAAAACAAAAATAGTTGTTGATACAATTTGAAAAGAATGGTAAAAAACCTGATGAAGACTTTTCTCTGCTAAAAGTGGAGTTAGAAGAGGAAAATAAAATAGAGGACACTTTGAAACAACATTTATCAGAGAAGAAGGAAATATGTGAAGCCTTGGAAGAAGAGGAAGTAAGAACCATAAAAGAGATGGAGAAGTTTAAAGCATTATATCTCCAAAATATTCCAAGCATTAAAGCCTCATCAGAACTAAACGACATTCTGAGAAAATAGAGATCTCCCTTGTTAAAGACTGGTTTAGGATATGTAGGTGGTTCAAGAAGCAAACAGATAGAAATCAAAGAGCCAGTAAAGATGATCAAGTTCCAAGTCAGTAGACAATCAGACCATTTGAGTACTCCTCCACCAAAAGTAATAAAGACAAGATGATCCCTGATAAAAAAAAAAGATATTAGAATATGGAGCAAAAAATGTCTAGAAGAAGGGCATCCTTCAGGTATCAAAATTTCTTCCATGGTTATTATTTTTACTGCTCTAATTTTGGTCATAAGATTGCAATTTTTCAAATTAAGTTTAGAGGCATGCAACTTAAGAGATCAAGAAATAAACAATCTTTGCAACATAGAACTAAAAAACCAATGAGTAGAAAAATTTGCAGCAATCACTTTGACCTATTGAACAATGATATTGAATGCTATAACTGTCATAACTTCGGCCAAAAGGCTGCAAATTTCCATCTGAAGAATTACAAAGCAGATCCAAGGATAAAACCCTTAGCTAGAAATGCCAGCACATGGAAAAGGAAAGATAGTGACAAATGTGGTCTAGTACTTTCAGCTCAAAAACAAAATAACCCCGGGTATATAGACAGTGGATGTTCCAAGAAGATGACTGGATACAAGGATAAGTTTCTATCTATAAGTAAAAGAAAAACAAGAAATGTGACCTTTGGAAATGATGAACCAGGTAAAATCAAGGGTAAATGGATGATGAGTTTGAGTAATGTCAAAGGAAAATCCCAGGATGTTCTGCTTGTAGATGGGCTGAAACATGATTTTCTCAGTGTAAGTCAAATGTGTGACAAAGGATGTGAAGCGGTGTTTACTTCCAAAGATTGTAAGATAAAGTCTGTAAACTTAGGACAAGTGGTGGCTAAAGGCATAAGGACAGAAAACAATGTCTATGTTTTGAAATAAGAAAAAGAAGAATGTCACTTAAGAAAGTATGATGAAAGTTGGTTATGGCATAGGAGACTTGGACACCTAAATTTTTATCATCTAGTCAAACTTAGAAAACATGGGGCAGTAAAAGATCTTCCAAAGATATCAAATCCATATGATTCTGTATGTAAACCTTTCCAAATAGAAAATCTTACCCGGACACAATTTAAATCTAAGAACTTTGCATCAACATAGAAACCACTTCAGTTAGTACATATGGATTTGGACCATCAAGGAAGGAAGGAATAGGAAAAGAAAATTACTTCATGTTGATTATTGATGATTATTCTAGACTTACATGAGTTGTCTTTCTGAAAGAAAAATTTGAAGCATTTGAAAAGTTCAAAGTGTTTAAGGCTCTGACTGAGAATCAAATAGGAAAAATATTGAAGGAAGTAAGGTTTGCTAGAGGAGGAGAGTTTAGTTCAAGGCACCTAAAAGAGTTTTGTGATAAACATGGGATCAAAAGAGAGTATACTATTCCAAGGACTCTGCAGCAAAATGGAGTAGTTGAGAGACATAATAGATCAATTCAGCAGATGGCAAGATCAATGATGAATGAAAGGAATATTCCTCAGACATATTGGGTAGAAGAAATTCATAACGAAGTACATATTCTTAACAAATCTCATCTCAGGCCACAAAATTACAAGACTCCTTATGAACTATGGTTTGGAAGACTTGCTTCAATCAATCATTTTAAAGTTTTTGGGAGTAAGTGTTATATCAAGATTAATGATGAAAATCTTGGAAAATATGATGACAGGGATGATGAAGGTATATTCTTAGGGTATGCTACAAACAGTGTAGGATACATATGATATAATAAGAGGCTGGATAAATTGGTTGATTGCATTGACATAAAAGTTGATGAAGAGATCCCGGTACGAGATGTAAGCAATGTTGAATCAACAACAACGGATATAGTTGAAGATGAATATGAACATGTCCAAGAATTAGAAAAATAATAATCTGAGTCAGATGAAGATACAAATACTCAGGCAAACTCAAATCAACAGAGAGCATCAAATCCTTCCTCCATAATTACTTAAAAGAATCAGCCTGCAAGTCAAATAATTTGTGAGAAAGACAAAGGTGTACAAACCAGGAGAAGGATAATCAAAGACACAGAGCAATCACGTATAGCCTTCATATCCATGGTGGAACCCAAGAACTTTAATGAAGCCAATGAAGATGTACATTGGTTAAAATCAATGAATGAGAAATTGTAACAAATTGAAAAGAACAATACTCGGGAGCTTGTTCCTAGACCTGCAGATACGATTGTAATTGAATCCAAATGGGTGTTTAAGAATAAAATGAATGAACAAGGAAATATTGTTAGGAATAAAGCTAGATTGGTCTGTAAGGGGTATGCAAAATTTGAAGGATAATATTTTGATGAAACCTTTGCACCAGTGGAAAGATTGGAAGTCATCAGAATGTTTATTGACTATGTAGGTCATAAGAACTTTAAAGTATATCAGATGGATGTTAAGTCATATTTTCTTAATGGATACCTAGAAGAAGATGTATACATGGAACAACCTGACGGATTTTCAATGAAAGATAATCCTGACTATGTTTGTAAGTTGAAAAAGGAATTATATGGACTGAAACAGGCACCACGAGCCTGGTATTGTAGACTGGACAAATTTCTACAGGACAAAGGGTTCAAGAAAGGTTTTGTTGACAGTAATCTATAGATTAAGTCTGAAGGTGATGATTTATTAGTTGTTTTGGTTTATGTAGATGCCATTATTTTTGGATGCACTAATGACTCTTCAGTTCAGTGGTTTTCTAATTCAATGCAGACTGAGTATGAGATGTCCATGATAGGAGAACTGTCATATTTTCTTGGTTTATGAATAAATTAGAGTTATGCATGGATATTTATCTCTCAAGGAAAATATTTGAAAGAGATGTTAAAGAGGTTTCAGATGGAATATTGTACACATGTGAGAACACCTATGGTGGTTGGTTTCAAGCTCAGTAAAGATGGTATTTCACCTGATGTTGATCATAGAACATATCAATCAATGATAGGTAGTCTTTTGTACATCACAACATCATGTCTTGATATAATGAAAGTTGTTACAATGGTAGGTCGTTATCAGTCTCCTCATAAACAAAGTAATTTCGCAGTTGTCAAGAAGATATTCAAATATTTGAAGGGTACAATGACTTATGGTCTCTGGTATCCTAGAAATCAGAATTTTCAATTAACTACATATTCAGACGCTGATTTGGGAAATTTTTTGGATGAGCAAAAGAGCACCAATGGAGGTACATTATTTTTAAGTGACTCATACTAGCTTGGCTTAGTAAGAAGTAAGGATCTATTTCATTATCAACTACAGAGGCCAAGTACATTGTTGCTGCTACTTGCTTCACTCAGATTTTATGGATGACACAAACTCTTGTAGATTTGAAGATAACTTATACTGATCCAATTCCACTTCACTGTGATAACATCAGTGCCATTAGTGTCTCCAAAAATCCTGTTCTCCCTTCAAAGATGAATCATATACCAATAAAGTATCATTTTCTCAAAGAGCAGGTTACAAACAGAGTTGTTCCGCTGAATTATATTCCTTCCATAGAACAAATTGCATACATATTTACTAAACCCCTAGCTAAGACACCATTTGAATATCTTCATTAGAAGCTAGATGTCAACCCTTCTCTCACCTAAGAGAGTCCATCCTATCAGGGGGAGTATGTGTTGGTATAATATCTGATACCTCTGAAAAGTACTACAACAACTCAAGGGGAGCATGTTTTATTTGACATTGATGTCAAAGGGTGAGAAAAGGTGTGGTCTAGATTCTTCAGTTGGAGGTCTAAGCAGAACAGTGTAGCCTTTCAGGGTTTCCATCAGTGCCAAAGGGGGAGATTTTTTTCATGTTTTATAGGAAGTACGTGTTTTTCCTTGATGACAAGAACAACAACAAAACAAGCCATGAGAGCATAGAAGACGAGAAATCTCAGAAGAGATAGAGGTCGAGAAGTGAAGATGAGGTCCAAGAGATAGACTCGCAGGAGGAGCAAAGGTCGAGACCCGTGAACACTTAGAAAAACTTCTAAGTCAAAGAGATCAAAAGTTCAGGAGGAAGAGAGACAGTGGTCATTGGATTATCGATCCAGAGGACCAACAACTGTTAGATTCAATTAATGGAAGGACAGGATCAGAAAGGGATGAGATCTGAGATCTCGATCACCCAAATTTTTGTTTGTCGTTGGATCGAAATAAATGGTAGGATAGGATAAGTAAAGATGGAGAGTCGTTGGATTTAATCCTAGGCAAAGTTGCATCGTAGATAGATCGAGGCATTGATATAATATCTTGATCAATGAACGACATTTGTTTTGGGTCTAAATATGTGAGGAGGTTACGCTCCGGAGAAATCACTTCGAGAGTTTCAATTTTATATTTGAAGTATTCGAAGCCCGGAAAGCCAGAGAGCTTAAATAAATTGTTGACAATCGAATCATCCAAAGAAGATTGCGACCGTCAGATCATCTGAAGAAGATCTCAAGCATCAAATCATACAAAGTGGATCTGGGCCGTCTAATCCAGAGTGTCAGTTTGAGATTTGAAATCCCCAAAGTCCGGAGAGCTGGAGAGACGAAATAATCCTCAACCATCGGATCATCCGAAGTAAATTTCAGCTGCCAAATCATTCTAAAGTGAAAGGACAGGATACGTTAGAGGGTGCGCTAATCTCAACGGCTAATAATCAGGCTCTCATATCTACGGCCGATAGGGAATATTGGACACCCCCCAACCTTTATGTCTTTAACTAGAGGGGGGGTGTCCGAGTTGGTGGTATTTTCAATGTGGGACCCTCATATGTGTCACCTTCCTATTAACTCAAACCCCCCTCACTCATTAACACTTACCGCCTAAGCCCCCCTCCAAGTAAACCACCAAACCACTCATACATACCACCTCCGTGCTCCAACGTCACACTCCACTACCCACTACATGTCACACTCCACTATCATGCTCTGCCTCCACACTCCACTACTCTACCTACACGTCTCACCCATGTCAACAGACCACCTCAGCAAGGACATGTGGTAGACCATGTCATCAAGGACATGAGTCATCTGATTTGAAATATCACTTCGGGTGTATTTTCAACCGTTGATCATAGTACAATGGAAAGATAGTGTAAGTTTGAAAAGTTGAAATCTCAAAGTTCCGAAGGGTGAAGTTTTGATAGCCATCCATCTCAATGTTTGATTAAGTCCTAGCCATCGGATTGAAAAATGAAAGGATGAGTGTAAGGGTCAAATCATACCATTGATTTGTTTTCGTGAAATAAACCGTTGATCAGGAAAGGGACCACAGAAACGTTGATCTGGTTGAAAGGTCAAATTCCCAAAGTGAACGAGGACTGTTAATCTGAGAGGGGCACACGTCAATGGATTTTCAACTTTGAAAGTTTGGCATATGGGAAAATCTAGGTCTGATATTTGAAACTCTCAGAGCCCAGATCACGAAGTAAATCTCAACCATTGATTTAAGAAGGGTAGATCTGATCCGTAGACTTGAGTGAACAGATCTGAACCATTAGTTTAGGAGCACCGTCAAGATCGTGAGAGCGACGGTCCAGTCACATTGTGGGGCCAAAACATGCTCATGTCTTAATTTTCCGTGGTCATGCCAACAATCGCATGGTCACATGATAACATCGCCCATGGTCACATCAACGAAAGATAGGGGAAGGAGCTAACGTTTCCAGGTTCCACCTTGGAGTATAATCCAACGGCTCTGATCAAACAAAATATGATCGAAGGGTTTTTGTTTCATCTCGTGATTTCTTTATAAGTTACAATTCAGTTACACTAACTGAATCATTGTTCCTGAGTGGCTAAATCATTGTTCCTGAGCATTGGAATCATGGCTCTGGAGCATTCTGAGATTCCTGACATTGAGCGTTGGAGATGTAGAGTGTAATGTATGATGAGAGCATGAATAAAATAAATATGCCGAGACAGAGGAAGGTTGTTGTTTCTCGATAAAACAAGTTGAATTGTATGAAATCAAGTAGAGAGCATGAACAAAGTGTAAGAGATGTAGAGATGAAGAACACAAGTTGGAGAGATAAAAAATGGTGAAAACAACAGACTGTATGAGAATAAAAGAGCATGAGAAGAATAGAGAAAGAGAAAATGGAAAGAAACAACAAGTGGAGTCGAGCATGAAAAGACAGAACTAGACCAGAATTGTAGAACAAAGAAGAACTGGTAAACGTTGAAATGTTTGTATTATTGTAAAGAATTATTCAAGAAAAGTTTTAGAAAACAAGGTGGTAGGGTGGTGCTAGGGAGGATTTTTGTCCTGAGAGTTTCAATTGGGTGCTTGAACACAAGGAGTTGTAGCTTCCATCTGGTTGCAACTAGAAAAACCAGGGTGGTAGGGTGGTGCAAGGGAGAACCATTTTTATCTGTTATAAGGATTGGTTCCTGTGTGGCTGGAAGTTGGTTGTCCCATCCAGTTGGTGCTAGAACACTCAAGGAGTTGGTGCTTCTTTCTATTGGGTGCTAGAGAAACTAGAGAGTTGGTTTTCTCAGCAAGTTTCAACTTGCTAAAGAAAAGGTTGTAGCCCCATTTTGAGTTGGTGCTCAAAGAAAGATGATGTATAGAAATTAAAAGACTTCCTACCATTCCAATAAGAAGAGGTTTTCTCCCTTTATGAGTTTCCTCATGAATATCTGTCTCTGTGTATATCATGTGTGTGATTGATGTTTATTATTTCTGTTGTTCATGACTTACATAATATTCATGATCACTTGAAGAAGGTTAATAAGATTTTAATAGGCATAAAATTGTTTAAGCACAATAACAACTGATTCACCCCCCCCATCTTAGTTGTCTTAGTATTTCCAGCAATTGGTATCAGAGTGGGTTTCTTTTATTCAAAGGTAGCTCAGTAATCTTAAACATGACAAGTGATGAAAGACCCTCAACCAATAAGGCCCCCCTGTTTAGTGGAACAAACTTTTCCTTATGGAAAGTTAGGATGAGAACCTACATAATGGCTTTAGGTGCAGATGTATGGGATGTCGTAGAGATTGGTTATGTAAATCCAGTTGTACTAGCTAATAAGGATGACAAGATAGAATTCATATTCAATGCTAAGGCTATGATTTTTATTCTAAGTGTGCTTGCTGAAGTAGATTTTGTAAAAGTTATGCACTTAGAATCTGCCAAAGAAATGTGGGACAAACTCATTAGCAGTTATGAAGGCAATGAGAAGGTAAAGGATGCCAAGCTTCAAACCTATAGATTACAATTTGAACAAATAAAAATGAATGAGGATGAAACAATTAATTAATTTTTCTTAAGAGTTGAGGATCTTGTGAATGCCATGAAGGGTCTTGGTGAGAAGATTGAAGATTGAAGACCAAAACTCTGAATGTGAAGAGAAGTACAAATCCAAGAGATTTGGTAAAAAGAAAATTTTATGTGTAAACAATGATGACTCTTTATAAGACACGGATAGTGACTCTTCCTGTGAAGATAAGGTTAATGACTTTGTGCTTATGGACAAAGAGGATTATGAGAATAAGAGAACAAGAAGCGATGTTAATGATGAATAAGTTTTGTTTCATATGGAAGGCGAACTAATTAGTGCTTTAGAAGAGATTGAGAGACTCAAACTTAAGAAGAGAAAACAAAAACAGTTGTTGATACAATTTGAAAAGAATGGTAAAAAATCTGATGAAGACTTTGCCCTGCTAAAAGTGGAGTTAGAAGAGGAAAATAAAAAAGAGGACACTTTGAAACAACATTTATCAGAGAAGAAGGAAAGATGTGAAGCCTTGGAAGAAGAGGAAGTAAGAACCAGAAAAGAGATGGAGAAGTTTAAAGAATTACATCTGCAAAATATTCCAAGCATTAAAGCCTCATCAGAACTAAACGACGTTCTGAGAAAATAGATATCTCCCTTGTAATAGACTAGTTTAGGATATGTAAGTGGTTCAAGCAGAAAATAGACAGAAAGCAAAGA
>ML805401.1:314370-344544 GCA_009831015.1 Picea engelmannii | reverse complement strand
ATACATGCAATACTCATAACATTATAACATGTGTGCAAGATACACAACATGCAATCAACATAGAATTTGTACTTATCTTTTTTATGAGAAGACCACCTACTGTGTGCAGACCTTCCACGAACCTCCTAGCCTTAGACCACGCTGCTCCAAGATATCAGTAGTGGGTCACCTCTGAGCTGGGGACAAACTCCACCCAGGGTAAAGGAAATCCTAGGCTAGGATGAGACTACAAAAAGTTGCACAATGAAACAAGAAGGATTCCCTCCAAGGAACCTACTTATGCCCACCGCTCATAGACTCTCATTCCCCACATGTTTGTCCTACCCCGAGAATATACACCTTCACTGTTCCACAATCCATCGACTGCTCCACTTCCCTTATAGGGCTTCAACAATAGGTCAGATTAGGAATTCATAAAGCCTTGTAGTTGTTTTTGGACTCCCTCCAGGACAAATCACTTCCCTAACAATCTCTCTCACATGGAGAGAGTTTTTCATAGTCCTGACAACCTTCTTATTCAACCTACAGGCATGACAATCTGCCTATTCAAACCATAGGATTGAAAACCTTATTCTTCTATCCAGCTCTTAAGTCCAATGGGTAACCACAATAGAAAACTCGGGTAAGGCAGGGTACATGCTCAACAAAATACCAGTGTGTGAAAGTTACTGAGGTTCAACAATTGTAGAAAATGGCTGACTTCATTACTGCTTAGTGTGTGAGTGAATGGGTGAGAAGGATGGCCAGAATCATGAGTGATCCCATGAGGAAATATGGCAAGAATGGATAGCGCCCACAATGATGGATTTTCCCCCATAAAACTACATGCGTCCTGGATGAAACATGGCTCCCCAAGAGCTCGTTCCTCTCCACTTGGAGTTCGTTCCTCTCCCTAAAGGAACTTAGGATAGCATGATTTATTTCCCAAACTTTAGTAATTTAGGAAATACATTATAATATTCCCTTGCGTGAAGCCCTAAATCTTAGCCCCTTTTTCCTAGCCTATCATCCCCCTTCCCTTTCCCTTCCTAGTGGAGCTTAGTCCCCCATAAATCTTTCTCCATGCTCGGTCTACACACAACGATGTATTTTTATTAATGATCTTCATAATTACATATATAAAAACAAGCTCCCTTCCAACTTATAAACATTTGTCTCACAAACCTATAAACATAATTAAAATTCAACAGGGGCTTGTCCTTGGGGTACTACAATCCCCTCCCCTTATTTATGTGTTGTCCTCAATGCATCATATTTACATAACATCACCAAGATTTCCAAAATCTTCAAAACGATGTGGGTATTATGCCCACATAGCATCTTCATGCTCCCAAGCTGCATCCTTGGGACCATACTAGGTCCATTGGACCTTTACAATCCCTATGGATCGATTTTAGAGTTGTTTGATTTTCTGGTCCAGAATGCATACCGGATGCACTTGAAAATCACTTTCTTGCTCCACCTGAATCACACTCCAATCAATAACATTATTAACATTAGGTATATATTTCTTAAGTAATGATACATGGAATACATTATGTATAGACATATATTGAGGTAATGCAAGCATGTAAGCTTCTGGTCCAATCCTCTCTAGGATTTCAAACGACCCACAATATCTGGCTGCCAGCTTGGAACAATTTCCCAACTTCATGGAACTTTTGTTGGTCATCACCTTCAAGAAAACATGATCACCCACTTTAAATTCTCTATGAGTTCTTCCCTTGTCAGCATATATTTTCTTCCTGTCATTGGCAACCTTTAAATTCTATTTTATCTTCAACATTTTCTCTTCCATTTCCCTGAGCAACTCTGGCCCAACTATTGCCATAAAGTGCCTCAAATGGGCTCATTTTCAGTGATGCTTGATACCCATTGTTGTAGGAAAAATATACCAAGTGTAGATAATATTCCCATTTAGATGGTTTGTCCATCACATACATCCTTATCATATCCTCTATCACTTGGTCTACCCTTTTTGTTTTCCCATCAGTTTTGGGATGATAAGTTGTGTTGAAGTTTAGATTTGTTTCGAACCCTTTGAATAATCCATTCCATAAATTTGAGGTAAAATTTGGGTCTCTTCCAGACACAATTTTCTTGGCTATGCCATGTAAACGTGCTACTTGCCTCATATAGATATCAACAACATTGGTTTCCTTGTGAGTAACCTTCATAGGAATGAAATGGGCAGTGTTAGCAAGATTTTCCACCACCACCATGATAACATCATGTTGCTTGCTTGTTCTGGGAAATTTGGTGATGAAATCCATTGTCACCACTTCCCACTTCCACTAAGGAATGGGAAATGGCTGCAACAACCCAGTTGGGTGTCTATTCTTAGCCTTGACCTTTTGACACTTGAGACATTTAGCAATGTACTCAACAATCTCCTTTTTCATACCTAGCCAATAATATTGGCTCTTGACTGCTGCAACTGTTTTCTGATATCCTTTGTGTCCAACATAAGGTCCATTATGCATCTCTTTTAAAACCTTACTCATCAATTCATGAGAATTGGGTACATAAATTATGTTCCTTTACAAGAGAATTCCATGAATTCCCACTTCATAATATTCAACTTTCTGTTTCATTTTACCTTGTTGTAATTTTGTTACCAATTCCATGTACTGCAAATCTACTTTTGTAGGCTCTGAAATTATGCCTTTAAGATCAGTTTGATACATGCTAATGGATGTATCATGTGGTTCATGCACTCTCCTACTAAGTGCATCAACCATTTTTTTCTCCTTTCATTTGATGTTCTTAATATCAAATTCATACTCACAGAGGAATTCCAACCATCTTCTCTTCCTAGCATTCAAAGTTGGATGATCAAACAAATATTTCAGAACATTATGGTATGTTCTCATCCCAAACCTCTTTCCCATGAGGTAGGGCCTCCACTTCTTCAAGACATTCACTATGGTTTCCAACTCCAAATCATGAGTGGCATAGAGCCTTTCATGCTCCTTCAGTTTTTTGGATTCAAAACATATCACAAACCCATTCTGACTGAGGACTCTACCAAGTCCTTCTTTGCATGCATATGTGAAAATCATGAAATATTCATTCATATCATCAATACTCATAATTGGAGCATTGATTAACAACTTCTTCAATTGCTGGAAGCTCTTTTCACAGTTCGTTGTCCATTGAAACTTCACCCCTTTCCTTTGCAAGGAAGTGATTGGGTGAGCAATTCTCGAAAACCCTAGAATGAATCTTCTGTAGTATCTAGCTAGACCAATGAAGGATTTGAATTATTTCACATTATTAGGTGTTTTACACCCTTTAATGGCCTCAATCTTCTCAGGGTACATTGCTATCCTTTCTTCAGATATGATATGCCCCAAATAATGAATTCAGTTTTGATCAAATGAGTAGTTGCTCAATTTGACATACAATTGGTGCTCTCTTAGCACTTGCAATGCCATTCTCAAATGATGCTCATGTTATTCTTATGACTTGGAATACACAAGGATGTCATCCAAAAATACAATGACAAACTTGTCTAAGTATTCCTAGAAAACATCATTCATCAAGCACATGAAAACAACTAGTGCATTTAATAACCCAAATGGCACCACTTTGAATTCGTAGTGACCATACCTTGTTCTAAAGGTGGTATTCTTGACGTCTTCATATTTTATCCTTACTTGATGATATCCTGATCAAATATCAATATTTGAGAATATCCTTGCATCATTTAACCGATCAAAGAGATCATCGATGCTGGGAAAAGGATACTTGTTCTTTATAGTTACCTTGTTAAATTTTCTGAAATCAATGCACAATCTGAATGTCCCATCTTTCTTCTCCACAAACAATATTGGGGAACCCCAAGGTGACACACTTGGGCATATATACCCCTTCTTCAGAATCTCTTCGAGTTGCATTTGCAACTCCTTCATCTCTGGTGTGCTCATTCCGTAAGGCGTCTTTGATAATGGAGCTACTCCAGGAATCAAATTTATAGACAAATCAATATCTCTCTTTGGGGGTAGTCCTGGTATCTCCTTGAACACATCCTCAAAATCTTTTAGGACTGAGTGATTCTCTGTATTTGGAACCTTATCCTTACATTCTTCTTCCATATGAGCTACAAATATTTGGCAGCCCTTCCTGTAACACTTCTATAGTTGCATTGCTAAGATCTCTCGGACAATAATTTCACTTGGAATTCCTTGGATTTCTCTTGAGTTCCCTTCCTCATCTAGGAAAGTAAATTCCTTGTTATGTTAGTCTAAGAAAACATGGTGTTGGTCCAACCAATCCATAACAATTAGAAATTCATATGAACCCAATGGAAGGATGTTCAAATCTTCCTTGGTACTTATCCCATTCATGTCCACTGGATATGATTTAAATAGCCAAACAAATTTTCTCTTGGTTCCTGTAACCAACTGTCCCAACCAAGATTTATCATGTTTTCTTATTGGAAAATGCAATCTTTCCACAACTGTAGGATCTATGTAACTATTACTAGCTACCAATTCTATTAAAATAATAAAGGCATGATTATTGATCATACCGTCTACTTGAATCATGTGTGATTGGAACTCTGCTTGCTTGTTGTCTAGGGCTAAAGAGATCCTAGGTACACTTCTACCCATGTCCTCCACTATTTGTGTTTGTCGTACATTTTGGACAACTCTCACTTTCTCACTTTTGTGCTCTCTAAAAGATGGTTTTCCTTGAGGACTCTTTCTGAAAAAGGGTGGCTTGTCCCCCTTCTACCTATGTTCCCTCTTAAAATTCTTCTTGTCCTCCCAAGCCTTCTACAAAGTAGGCTTTCCTTTTTGCTGATCATATAAGAATTTGTATCTCCTTACGGTTTCCTCCAAAGTCTTGGGATCGTCATATTGGATTTTATCATTGATGAAAGATGGAAACACACTCTAATATCTTTGAATCTTTACTGTCTCATCCTTGATGAAGGATACATACTTCAACAATTCTAAAATTCTCCTTTCATACTCCTCAATGGTCATGCTTCTCATATTGAGTTCAAAGAACTCTTTAATCTTTTTGTCATAATACCTCTTGGTCAGTTATTTCTTCTCAAAATGCCTCTTGAATTTCTTCCAAGTCACATTTTTCTCTCTGAGATGCTGCACTTGCAAAAGATGATCCCACCACATGTATGCATTTCCTTTCAGCTGATATATAGAAATTAGTCCTTCTGCATGGGAAGAATATTTATGTAATTGGAAGTACTTCCTTATTCCTAGAAGCCATGTCTCAATATCTTCATCCTTCTTGTGCTCTCCATCAA
Organism: Picea engelmannii; assembly: GCA_009831015.1. Lineage (NCBI taxonomy): Eukaryota > Viridiplantae > Streptophyta > Pinopsida > Pinales > Pinaceae > Picea > Picea engelmannii. The sequence goes on along the minus strand of ML805401.1, from coordinate 339,266 downwards.
AAGTGGGAGGTTTGATCTTATTCATTTTTCATTTCAATTCATTCACCCCATACCTCCTATGATGCTTCTTGACAGTGGATGGACTTTATATACTATGTTCTCTCTTATGGGAATTCTTTTGGGAGTGATGGTGATGTCTGCTACCACTCCTTGATCTTCATTTTTCCTCAGGGGTCCAGTGTATTATTTATTTGTTGGAGCCACTCTCCTTATCCAACTTATGTTCAATTATTTCTAGGATATGAATTAACTTGATGTTGAAGTCTTCCTATTGTTCCTTGGACTTCATAAGCCTTTCACTATCATCATTGTTGCTCTAGACATCTCTCTGCAATTTTCTGAGGGTCTCAACCAGATTTATGTCTTCCTCCTTTCCTCCTCCATGTCCATTGGAGTTGGTTCCTTTCATACCCAAATGGAAATTCAACCCTATGATTTAATCATCTTAACTATAGAATACTTGTGTATCATCCATCACTTCTACACTCTATGATGATTCTAATCTGACAACTGTTAATTCTACAAAAATGTGCAGCCAACAGAACTTTGTCAGTCTAACTGCTCTTAATAATTTCATGAAAACACGAACCATTCTAATTCATTAATATATATCAGACATATTTTATGCTAATTTCTTGAGAAATTGACTATTCAAATCCAATTTCTTGGTGAAAAATTATCTTCTACTGTTCAATACCTTTCCAATGCATGTTTCAATGCTCAATTATGAGTTTTGAGCAATAAGTTATGGATACTTGAACAATTTGTCTTTTCAGTGATGCAATCTTGCACATGGATTCTTCCAACTCAAAGTTGAATTGACTCTTGGATCTATGTTGGATTCCTTCTTCTAGTTTACAAGTCTTCCTTACTTCTTTAGGTGTAGGTCTATATAATTAAAAACTCCATGGGCTCCTTCTCTAAGCCCTTTCATGTAATTAAAACAAAATTTCAGGTGCTAGCCCCTTTTCTTTGGCCACCAAATTCATGTGACCAAGGGATGTGACCCAACGCTAAAAATTAGGCACTTATCTGGAGCCTTGGGACTTTGGGGCTCCAGAGCTTCAGAGGTTTCCCTTTCTGTACATCACAAAAAACCCAGATCGTCGAATTGGAAAATTTGCGAAGAATGGTGGATCGACAGTCCTCATTCACTGCTCATATATACAGTGGATAGGAGGTACAAGACTCCAAATTTGAAGTTTTTAAAAGTAAATATCTCTCTCTTTCCTCCAAGTGTCATCTCCTGATCAACAATTGAGATTAAATCCATCCCTTAGGGAGTTCTCAACTCAAGAACCCTGCAATTCAAATCCTCTGGAGTACTTCTTCTTTGTACCTTTGGATTTAGCACCATGCATCCTCTATGATAAAAATTCGATATGGAATCTGACCATCAGGCCTCTAGAAGTCCTTGAACTCAACTATTTACGCCTCGAATCCTTCATATCATAGAATCTATGGTCACGTTTCCTCTCCCGATGAACGGTGAGGATTTACTCTGCTCTTCAGAGCTTCGGGGGTTTCTTCTTCCTCTCACTTAATTCCTTCCAAATGTTGAAGTGGTGAAATCCTAGGGTCCACTTAGTACTGCACACATAGGTGCTACATAGAAGATTCCAAGAAGCGAACACGTGGCCCAATTTGAGGGGTGAAACATGTCAAGTTTTAACTGAAAAATCAACCTTTTAAAAGAACTAAACATAGTGACACATGGCATGCACATTGTGTGTCCACGTCACCCTAGGTGGTGTCACAAAGTAATGTCACTTTGTTTCTTATAGACTTTAGGACTCCGGGACTTCGGAGGTCCGAAAGTTCTTCCAATAGTTTTCCCCTAAACGTCAAACTCCCAAACTTTTTTAACCTCTCAAGGTTCAAGTAGTACAACTATCATCAATCAAGGTGGTGACATGTGGCCCCACCATTGAGTGACATGTGTCAGGTCCCAATCGGTACTAATGGCCTACCGAAATCACAAAAACAAGTGACACGTGGAAGACCTAGGCGCTCCGGGACTTCAAGGATTTCCTATCTTTGTCACTTTATCAAGCTTGTCAAACTACCGAACTACCGAACAAGTCCACACCACCCCAGTGAAGTCATCATGTCACAACACTTCGGCAAATCAGGACTTCGAGGATTCTTTCACATCTATACATTGTCAAAACTCCCGAACTGTCGACTACTGACAACTACTTCTCGTAGCTTCGAGACTTTGACGATTTGTTTACCACACAACCTCCAACATATTTCCCCAAACACTGGACTATCAAACCACAACAAAAATCCAATGGTTCGCCTCCTCCCAAATGATCTACAGTTGAGAATCACTATGGGACTTCATAGGATTTCACTTTCGAACACCCCACAACCTCCAGAGTGTCGAATTCTGAACATTACTTAATCTAGGGACACATGTCCCTAGAAATGGATGGTCTGAATTGGTTTCGGACTTCGAGACTTTGACAGTTTTCTCTTCTATATATTTAAAACAACCGAAGGGAAAACTCTGAAGGACTTATGTTCTTAACCTCCATGCACCTTCTCCATATCTGACAGTTGTGGGGGATCTGTCTTCTTCCAAATAGATCCAATGACCCAAACTTAACTTTGTGGACCAATACCAAGTTTGTCATGGTTTATCAAACTTCTATACCTCCTGAGCTTTTGAACACAGCCAAGGCATTCCCTTAGCGCCCTCCTAGCACTCTATACATCAATTCCTTGTGGAATTTTGACTCAAAATTCCACATTCGTGGCCCATCCAGGTTCAATGTGGAAACCATGGGCTCTGATACCAAATTGTAATGTCCCTTGACCACCCTGGCCATGGAAATGCCACTACTTCAAAACCAGAATACTTTGATACAGATATGTATCAAACCCTAGTCTTAAGCCACTGCGATATGCATGCTCTATTCTAGTTGATAAATATATAAATATATATATATATATATATATAATTCAAAATTAAATAGACATAAACATTCTGCTCATACACATATTCATGCAGAAGTGACAATAAACACATACATGCAACATATAAAGGAAATACTCATAAAATTATAACACATGTGAAAGATACACAAAATGAAATCAACATAGAATTGGTACTTATCATTTTTATGAGAATACCATCGACTGCGTGTTGACCTTCCACAAACCTCCCAACCTTACACCATGCTGCTCCTAGCTATTAGTAGTGGGTCACCTCTGAGATGGGAATAAAATCCACGCAGGGTAAATTAAATCCTAGGCTAGGATGATACTACAGAAAGATGCACAATGCAACATGAAGTATTCCCTTGAAGGAGGGTACTTACGCCCACTTCTCACAGACTCTCATTCCCCACATGCTTGTCCCACCCCAGGAATATACACCGTCATTGTTCCACAGTCCATTGGATGCTCCACTTCCCTTCCAAGGCTTCAACAATAGGTTAGATAAGGTTTTCTCAGAGTTTGGTAGCTTCTGTTGGACTCCCTCAAGGAGAAATCACTTCCCCATCAATCTCTCTCATCTTGAGAAAGTTTTTCACAGGCCTGACAACCTACTTCTTCAACCCATGGGCCTATTCAAACCACAAGCCTCGCAACCTACTTCTTTTGTTCATCTCTTAATTCCAACGGATAACCATAGTAGCAAACCCGGGTAAGGCAAGGTACGAGCTCAGAAAAATACCAGTGCGTGTAAGTTACTGAGGTTCACGAAGACAAAGAGTTCAATAATGGCAGAAATTGTCTGACTACATGCCTTCTCAGTGCGTGAGTGAATGGGTGTGAAGGATGGCTAAAATCGTGAGTGAACCCATGAGGAAAGATGGAAAGAATGGCTAGTGAACCCCCACAATGACAGAGTTTCCCCCATAAAACTGCATGCATCCTGGATGACACATGGTTCTCCAGGAGCCCATTCTTCTCCACTTGGAGTTCATTCCTATCCACTTGGAGTTGATTCCTCTCCCTAAAGGAACTTAGGATAACATGGTTTATTTCCCAAACTTTAGTAATTTAGGAAATACATTATAATATTCCCTTGGGTTAAGCCCTCAATCTTAGCCCCTTTTTCCTAGCCTCTCATCCCCCCTCCCTTTCCCTTCCTAGTGGAGCTTAGTCCCCCATAACGCTTTGTTCGTGGTCGGTCTACATGAAACAATGTATTTTTTATTAATGATCTGCATAATTACATATACAAAATTCGGCTCACTGGCCTTAACATCTAGGCTCTCTGGCCTAATAAACACATAAGCCTTTCAACTTATAAACATTTGTCTCACTAGCCTATAAACATAATTACAATTTAGTAGGGTCTCGTCCTTGGGATATTACATTTACCTACCCTATGGATTTGTTCCTGAGCAATTTGACTTTCTGGTCTAGGATACGTACTGGTTCCACCCAGAGACCGCCTTCATGCTCCATCTGGATCACATTCCAATCAATTATGTGGTTAGGGCCAAGAACATATTTATTTAATAATGATACATGAAACACATTATTCACTCTCATGGATGGTGTCAATGCTAATATGTATGCAACCGGCCCTATATTTTCTATTATTTCAAAAGGCCCACAATATCTTACTTCCAACTTTGGGAAATTGCCTAATCTTATTGAATTTCTCTTTTCCTATAATTTTAAGAACACTTGTTCTCCCACTTTAAAATATCTAAACACTCTTGTTTGCATAGATTTGTTTCCTATCCTGGGAAACATTTAAATTTGGTTTCATCTTTACCATCTTCTCTTCCATTTCCTTTAACAAATATGACCCAACAATTGCTCTTTTTGATGGATTATCCCAACTCACTGGAGTGTTACATTTTCTGCCATACAATGCTTCAAATAGACTCATCTTCAATGAGGCCCGATACCAATTGTTGTAGGAAAATTCAACTAAATGAACATAATCTTCCCACTTTGATGGTTGATCCATCACATACATTCTAATAATGTTCTCAATTATTTTTTTGGACCTTTATGTTGCCCATAAGACTTTGGGTGATATGTTGTACTAATATTTAAATTTGTCCCAAATCCTTTGAACAAAACTTTCTGAAAATTAGATGTGAAATTGGGATCTTTGTTTGAAACTATTTCCTTAGGCACTCTATGTAACCAAGCAACTTCCTTCATATATATTTATGCAATATTTGTTGCCTTGTGTGCAGTATTTACTAGGATAAAATGTCTTTCCTTAGTCAATTTATCCACCACCACCATGATGGAATCATGTTGCTTCACCATTCTGGGAAACTTTGTAATAAAATCAACCATGATAACTTCCCACTTCCATTTTGGAATGGGAAATGGATGTAGAAAACATGCTATATTCCCATGTTCAATCTTCACTTTTTTGCATTCTAGAAAACTGGCTATGTAATTAGCCACTTCCTTTTTCATTCCTAGCCAAAAGTATTGGATTTCCACACCTACAATTGTATTTTGATATCCTAGGTTCCCGACATATGGCACATTATGCATTTATTTCAAAACTACATTATTCAGCTCACTCGAATTTGACACATACACCTTACCTTTGTACATGATTATTCCATCTTCTTTCAACTCATAAGAATTAAATTTCTACTGAAAATTTCCTTCTTGTAATATCTCTTTTACTTTTAGATAATGTTTATTTGAATTTGTTGTTGTAATAATTTGGTCTTTCAGATCAGTCATGTACATGATGAGAGCTGCAATATGCTTCTCATGAGCTATCTTACAGAGTGTATTAACCACTTGATTTTATTTTCCCTTTATATGCTTAATTTCAAAGTCATATTCACTCATAAATTCCATCCATCTAAATTTTCTAGCATTTAGTGTTGGTTGTCAAAAAAAATGTTTCAGACCACAATGATTTGTCCTTAGCTTGAATCTCTTACCCAAAAGGTAATGTCTCCACATTTTTAATGCATGTACAATAATTACTAACTCTAGATCATAGGTAGCATAATTTATTTCATGCTCTTAATTTTCTGGAATCATAGCATACCACATGATCCTTTTGACTGAGGAATCCACCAAGCCCTTCCTTGCATGCATCAATGCATACAAATAAATCTTCATTCATATATGCAATCTTCAATATTGACACACTTGTCAATATTTCCTTCAACTGCTGAAAACTCTCTTCACACTTGGAAGTCCATTCAAATTTCACTCCCTTCTTTTGCAAATAAGTGATTGGACTTGCAATCTTTGAGAACCCTTTTATGACTATTCGATAATAATCGTAAAGAGCCATGAATGATATGACCTATGTCACATTCTTTGGTGTTGGCCATCCTCTAATGGCCTTTATCTTCTTAGGATCAACTTCTATCATTGTTGTTGATATTATATGCCCCAAGTAGTGAATCTTCTTTTGGTAAAAGATGTGCTTACTTAGCTTAGCATACAATTTATGCTCTCTTAAAACTTGCAACACCATTCTCGAATGTTGCGCATGTTCCTCTTATGACTTAGAGTAGACAAGATTTACATATAGGAACACAATCACAAACTTGTCCAGGTAATCCCTGAACACTCCATTCATCAAACACATAAATATTGTTGGGGCATTCGATAGTCCAAATGGCACTACCATGAACTCATAATGCTCATAACTTGTCATAAATGTTGTATTTCTGATGTATTCTTATTTTATCCTCATTTGATGATAATTTGATCTCAAGTCAATCTTGGAAATGATTCTTGCACCTTTCAGTTGATCAAACAAATCATGAATTTTTGCAAAAGGATATTTTTTCTTTATGGTGACCTTATTCAACTGTCTTAAATCAATGAAAATCCTTAAGGTTCCATATTTCATCTTTACAAAAAGAACTGGGGATCCCCAAGGTGACACACTTGGGTGTATATACCCCTTCTTTAACAACTCCTCAAGTTGCATTTGCAACTCCTTCAATGTTGGTGTAACCATTCTATAAGGTGACTTAGACACTGGGGAAAATCTTGGCACCAAATAAATAGAGAAATAAATGTTTCTTTTTGTTGGAAATCCTAGGATTTCGCTAAAAACATCCTCAAAATCCTTCAAACCAAATGGTCTCTAGTGCTTGTCATTTTATCTTTGGCTGCTTCTTCCATGTGGGCTGCAAAAATCTAACATCCCTTTCTGAAACTCTTCTTCAACTGCATATATGAAATCTCTATAACAACTAAAGCTCTCAGAATGCCTTGAATCTTTCCGTGCTTCCCTTCTTTATAAAGACATGTGATTGTCTTGTTGTAACAGTCTAGGACCGCATGGTGTTTTACCAACTAATCCATGCCAATTAGAAAATCATATGAACCCAATGGTATGATGTGTTGAGAATGTATCAAAGAATGTCTTCCACACATTTCAACGTCCTATCATGGTGGGAGACAATGAAACATTAGTCAAGTTGATTAAATTAAAATTTTCCCTAACTCTAACTTAGGAAAAGGACTGTTGATATGTTATATTCTTCAGTTGACTTTATTGAGCACCTTTACTAAGGTTAAAGTGAAAAATAATTTAAGTGATGGATGTTTTAATATTATTCATCCATATTGGAGAGTGAGGAAGATTTAATCTCAACCCTCCATCCTTATGAGATTATAGTTTTCACTTGCTCAACTAAGTATAAGGAGAATCAATTTGGATAAGGGGGATGAATTAGATCATTGAGAGATCCATTAGAAGAGAATCCATCTAGGATTTGTGAGAAGAGAGTACTGTAGGGAGAAAGAAGAGGAATTTTATCTCTAGATCAACTCACTTCCAGGGTCAAGAACATGCCAAATACTTTAGGCAACAAAGGAGTTATCAAAGGTGATGCAATGCTCACGCAGGAGCCATACAATTTATGCAAAGGCACTTGTGCAGGTTTTTTTTGTAGAAATGGGATTTCTAGAGGTTGAAAGAGGGGCCATACTTAATCTTGGAAGCTTTACACTGAGGTTTTTCTTAGTATTTATTGGGGCCGATTTACTGTAATAAGATATCTATATTTTCTTATTGAGTAATAAAAATATCCAAATCTGCTGCACTGGTTTTCCCTCTAGGGTTTTTCCAGGGACTATTGTCCAAAAATATTTGTGTAGATGTGATGTGATTGTTGTTTTCTTCTACCATTATGTTCTTGGTTTAATATTCTTCTTTGCATAATTAATTATTGAGAAATAGGCTAGAGAAATCTATTAGAAGTGAAATTTAACTCGTTATTGTACTGGGTTTAAATAAAATTCACATGGTATCATAGTAGGACTGTTGAAGAAGAAGTATTGCAAGAGGATATGTTGAAAATAACAATAGAGGAGTTCATATATGAAAAAAAAAAGGGTATATTACAACACATAATCATTTTCAACTATGGTCATGATCTTAAGAATGGAATATAGGCTTCATGGTGCTCAAAACTTTGCCACATGGAAGGAAAGGGTCACTATGATCTTGGATGTCAATGATTTCCTTGATCATGTTGATACTTAATCAGTAGCTCCCATAGATGATATTGCATTGGTGACCTAGAAGAAGGGTGAGGATAAATCCAAGAGCATACTCCTTGATGGGGTGAAGGATAACATAATCCCTCATATCACCAGGAAAACGTTCGCTAAAGAGATGTGGGCTACCTTAAATGTCCTTTACCAAATTTAAAATGAAAATAGGGTGATGGTGCTTTGAGAGAGATTGAGAAGTACCATAATGGGAAAAGGGGAAGGTTTGGTTCACTACCTTACTCGACTTACTAAGGTCAGGGATGATCTAGGCATAGTAGGTGAGAAAAATGAAGAGTATGATTTGTTGCATGTGGCACTGAATGTTTTTTCGAAGTCTTGGGATGTGTTCATGCATGGAGTTGTATCTCGGAAGAAAATCCCTGTTTGGAATTGGTTATGGGATGATTTTATGTAGGAGGAGATTATACTTGGTCAGTCAGGATCGTCATCTTCACCACACATTGGGGATGAAGAAGGGTTGGATCTTGCTATAAAAGGAAAGGGAAAGAAAAAGAAAAAGAAGGGTGGAAAGAAGAACATTGAATTCTCAAAAGTTAAATGTTTCCAGTGTCACGATATGGGACACTTTACGTCACAGTTTCCAAACTATAAGAAGAAGAGCCAACCAAAAATGGAAGATTCTACAATAGTGGATGAGTTTTCCAAAATATCTGAGGAGGATTTTGCTTCATAACTTGTATGTCTAGCACAACAGTCTCAGACATGTGGTTTGTGTAAAATAGAGAATCTTTTCATATAACAGGCTGCAAGGAGTTTTTCACTATGATATAGGAGGGAGGCATGAATTTGGTTATATATATTGGAGATGAAATGCGCTACAAGGTGCAATGGTTTACAACGGTTTCATTTCAGAGGGTGTCAGGTAAACCACTCAAGTTTGGTGACATAATTTATGTTTCGGGGTTGACAAAAAACCTCATCTCAATCTCTACTCTGGAGGATAAAGGGTATGAGGTCACCTTCCATAAGGGAAGAGTGTCCTTCAGGTCAGCAAGGTCAAGTGAGAATATGGACATGATGATTGGGGTTCGATAAGAGAAGGTGTACAAGCTTTAGTTTCAGCTAGGGATAGAATCAATTAGTACAACCATAGACGTGGGAAAGTTGTGGAATGGCAGGATGGCGCACATACACTTTGGTGTGCTAGGGAACTTGAGACATGTAGTCATAGGGTTTCCTAAGTTCAACTTAGAGAGACATGACCCTTACAAGGGTTGTGCAATGGAAAAGTATAAATGAAGACCATTTCCACCGAGTGAGCACAGATCTAAGGGAGTTTTGGATTTGATTCATTAATATGTATGTGGTCTAATGAGAGTGGAGTCAGTGAGTGGGTTCAATTTATTTTTTCTGTTTATTAATGAATACTCTAGGAAAACCTAGATTTACTTCCTAAAGGCCAAGGATGAGGTCTTCAACAAGTTCCACAAGTTAAAGGATCTAGTAGAGAACCTGACTAGTAGGAAGATTCAGGTTTTGAGATATGAAAATGAGGGTGAGTACACCTCCAAGGAGTTTGTGGATTATCACACAACAACATGGATCAAGGAGAAACTAACAATTCCTTACAATCCTCAGTAGAATGGAGTGGCCGAGAGGAAGAATAGGATTATAGTCAGAGCAACACGTGCGATGATACATGATCAAGGTTTGCCACTATTTTTATGGGAAGAGGCTAGTCACACTACTGTATACATATAGAACAAGTGTCCCCACATAGTTATGGGGAAGTTGAAACCTGAGGATGTATTTACAAGTACCAAACTAGATGTGAGTCATATTTTCATCTAGGAAAGCGCATGTTACTGTCATGTCCCTTCGGAGAAGAGGATAAAATTGGAACCCACAATGGATAAGGGGTTACTTGTTGGATATAATGAGGTTTCTAGTTGAAGGAGGAGCGTGCATTGAGGAGGTCTAGAGACTTATCAGTGAAAGACCAGTAGGGACAGGATTCAGGATTCAAGATTGAGTAGGCACTGGGTCAGAGCATAGGATCAGAAATTCAGGAAAAAGGTACTAGTACATGTACAGGGGTTGAGAGGGATACTATTGGATAGGATAATTAGGAATGAGATGATGATGATGAGGAGCAGCATGATGCAGTTCCATAGGATTAGGATACTAGGCCATGACGTAATTGGTATAAGTCCACAATCAGTTATTCTAGACTAGTAGGGCTTATAGAGAGATATTTTAGACGAATTAAACCACCAGAGAGACTTGGGCACATGGCATTAATGACACAACTTATTGATGCAAAGCCTTCCACTTATGAGCACGTTGCACAACATGCAGTGTGGCAAGAGGCCATGATGGAGGAGTACAAATCCATCATGAAAAATGGTGTATGGGAGGTGGTGCCTAGACCAGAAAGGAAGAAGGTGGTTGGATCCAAGTGGATCTACAAGGTCAAGCATGTAGCAAACAAAAGCGTGGATAAGTAAAAATCCCACTTCGTGGTCAAGGGGTTTTCACATTGAGAGGGAGTTGACTATGAGGATATTTTCACTCTGGTGGCCATATATACATCAATCAAGACTTCTATTTCTTTAGCAATAGATATGGGTTGGTGAGTTCACCAAATGGATGTGAAGACTACCTTCCTCAATCGAGTTGTTGAGGAGGAAGTATATGTTGAGAAGCCATAGGGGTTTGAGGTTAGTGCTAGAGAGACACATGTTGGCAGATTGAGGTGAGCCTTATATGGGCTCAAGCAGGCACCTCGGGATTGGTACTCGAGGATTGATAGCYACTTGAGAGAGATGGGTTTTCAGTGGAGCGAGGCAGACCTAAACCTGTAATTTATTGCAAGGGAGGTACCTCTCATAMTGGTGTTGTACGTAGATGACTTATTTTTGATAGGGGATGAGTAGATGATAGAAGAATGCAAAACAAATCTTGCATCTGAGTTTGAGATGAAATACCTTGGGTTAATGCATTACTTCCTTGGTCTCGAGGTMTGAAAGCAGGATGGGTGCTTCTTCWTGGGACAARRGAAGTATACATTGGAGATATTTCAGACTTTCACAATGCCAGATTATAGGCTCATGTATATGCTTCTAGTGAAAAAMTGGAGGAATATTAATGCATCAGATTCAAATATAGTAGACCCCACTATCTATCATCATTTGATTTGATTTCTCATGTATTTGGTTAACACTCAACCATATATAAGTTTTGCAGTTAACTCTTTGATTCAGATCATGGTGGACCCTTGAAGATTTCATTGGATTGTTGTGAAGCATGTACTTTTCTACCTTAGAGTTACATTGGAGTACGAGTTATTATATGAGTGCAATGGTGGAGTGAATTTAGCAGGATTTACAAATGTTGAATGGGCAAGGTGTTCAAAGGACATGAGGAGTACTTCGAGATGTTGTTTCAACATTGGATAGGGCATCATTTTCTGGTTCAACATGAAGTAGAGATCAATGGAATTAAGTTTTGTTTAGGTAGAGTACATGGCTGCTAGGTTGGAATCATGTGAGGCATTGTGTCTAAGGAAGATACTCTTGGGATTGTTCATAAAGGAGATAGAAGCTACTATTATTCACTGTGACAATCAGAGTTGCATCAAGCTCTCTTAGAATACAATGTTTCATGATCATAGAAAGCACACCAATATCAAGTATCACTTCATCTAGGATTTTGTATAGATAGGATTCATGAGGATTGATTACATACATACTGATGAGTAAATGGAAGACATTTTCACCAAGGCACTCAACAAACAGAAGTTTGAAAATTTCAGAGATTAGATCGGGTTGAAGCAGAATCCCTTCCTCGCTAAGAGGGAGTTTTGAGGATGTAGAAAGGAAGGTCTTCCACACATTGTAGTGTCCTATCATGGTGGGGGATAATGAAATATTATTCAAGTTGATTAAATTAAAATTTTCCCTAAGTATAACTTAGGAAAAGGACTGTTGATGTGTTATATTCTTCAATTGAATTTATTAAGCACCTTTTCTAAGGTTAAAGTGGAAAATAATTTAAGTTGTGGATGTTTTAATCTTATCCATACATCTTGGAGAGTGAGGGAGAGTTATTATCATCCCTCCATCCTTATGAGAATAGGGTTTTCACTTTCTCAAATAAGTATAAGGAGAATCGACTTGGCTAAGGGGGGTGCATTAGATCATTGAGAGATTGATTAAAGGAGCATCGATCTAGGATTTATGGGAAGAGAGATTTGCAGGGAGAAAGAGGATGAATTCTAGCTATAGATCAACTCACTTCTAGGTTCAAGAAGAGGCCAAATCCTTTAGCCAGCAGAGGAGTCTTCATGGGTGACGCAGGGCTCACGTAGGAGTTGTACAGTTTATGTAGAGGCACTTGTTGAAGGTTTTTTTGTAGCATTGGGATTTCTAAAGGTTGAAAGAGGGGTCATACTTTATCTTGGAATATTTACACTGATGTTTTTCTTAGTATTTTATTGGGGCCGATTTACTGTAAGAATATCTCTATATTTTCTTGCTGAATAATAAAAATATCCAAATCTGCTACACTGGTTTTCCCTCCGGGGTTTTTCCAGGGACTATTGTCCAAAAATATTTGCATAGATGTGATGTGATTTCTATTTTCTTCTACTGTTATTGTTATAAAAACAGGATCGTTGAGCAATAAAATAAAACAAATGAGTAAATAAAATAGAGAAGATACACAATACAATAGAGACCTAGATATATGTGGTTCACCTAGTGTGGGCTACATCCACTAGAGAAATTTATAGGTCCTTCATTTTTTATTATCCAAAAAATGAAGTGATACAACCTACAACACAATTGTTGTAACTTCCTCTACTTTCTCTCACAATATCCTCTCTCAGATTACAATATTTGTCATGATACATAGACACAATAAATTTCCCTCATAAAAGAGGGTTGCCTTCTAGGGAAAAAAACCCTAACATAACTTCTACCATCAGATCTGTAACCTTATAAACACTACACCCCCCCTGCACTCCCCTGCATGGAGGAGTGTACATTCTTACAGGTTGTAAAGTCTTCATGGGGTATAAAAATGGCTGAAAACAAAGACCTATGAATCAGGAACAGGCTCCACAACCAACAATTATGTTCTCTATTTAATATTATATTGTGCATAATTAATTGTTGAGAAGATAACCTAGTGAAATCTGTTATAAGTGAAATTTAATTATTTATTGTGTTGGGTTTAAAGAAAATTCACATCATGTTTACATATACCTTCGTGCTTAGTCCATTCATTTCTATCAGAAAAACTTTAACCAAATCATTGATATTTCTCTTATCCCCTGTGGATAATTGAACTAACCAAGATTTTGTATTCTTACATCTTTGCAAGTGAAATATTTCAACAATGTTAACATTTATGTAACTATGTATAGCTCCAAAATCAATCAAAATTTATATGGGATCATTATTGATCTTACCTTCCACTTCAATCATGGGGGATTGATATTCAGTTTTATTGTTGTCCAAGGTTTCATAAATCCTTGGCATGCTTCCTCCCATGTCTTCCACCTTTTTAGCCTTATGAATGTTGTGGAAAGACCTCATTATTTCTCCTTTGTGAGGGCAATCCCTATATAAATAATTTCCCTCGCATCCCCAACATTGAACAGGTTGTTGCCTTGGCCTTTTCCCAAATGGATCTACAGTCTTATGCTCATTTTGAGTTGATTTACCTTGCTGATTTTCTTGGGTGTTATTCTTGAAAAAGTTCGCCTTAAAACCTTTCCGACTTTGGTCCCCTTTTTACCTTTCATCTTATCATTCCAAGATTTTTGGAAAATAACTCTTTCTTTGCTTTGTTCATTAATGTGCCTTGATCTCCTTATGGTTTCCTCCAAAGTATTGGGATTATCATATTGTATCATGTCACTATAGAAGGAGGGTAACCCACTTATAAACCTTTGGATTTTGACCTTCTCATCCTTGATGAAGTCAACATACTTCAAAAATTCAAAGAACCACTTCTCATATTGCCCCATTGTCGTGGTTCCCAACTTGAGTTCAAAGAATTCTTTCATATCCCTTTCATAGTAATTCTCAAACAAATATTTCTCTTAGAAATATCCTTTGAAATTTCTCCATGAGATTATATTCCCATAAAGGTTCTTGGATTGCTTGAGCTAATACCACCACATGGTTGCCTTACCTTGCAAGTGGTAGGTGGAAATTATAGCTTCTACCCATGAGGGGTAATCATGCAGCTGGAAATATTTCTTCATTTCCAAAATCTAGGATTCTTCCTCTTCTCCTTTCTTGTGCTCACCATTGGAAGTAGGTTGCTTGATTTTCTTGAGTTCACCTTACAAGATGTCTTCTTCAAGCCTTCTCCTTTTCCTCTAAACATGAGACACACTTGGGATGCTCCTTGGTACTAAACTTCCATGATTCCTTCTAGTGGACTGCTTTGGAGAATGATGGCACTTACTCATGCTTCTTGACTTCCTATCATTCCCATGATCATCCCTTTTTCTATGGGATTTAGAAGTTGATACTTTTCTAGCACTAGCTGTTTACTTAGTGCCAGAATCCTTGTTGACTTTCTTATGAAACATATTCAAAATTTGAAGTATTGCTTCTGAATCCTTCATGATTCTTTCATTATCATTCATGTAGCTCTACACTTCTCTATGTAGGCTTCTCATACTAATAGGATATTTCATGTCCCTTATTCCATTTGACTCTATCTCAGCATTCCCCATGTTGACATGCAGACCTATGACCTCTTCCTCATTGCTATAAGATCCTTGAGCATCATCTATAACCCCAATCCTCATATAAGAAATAAAGTTTCTTTTTGTACCTCTAATTTTGCAAGAAAATTCCATGTAATCATTATTGTTAGAAACATGCATAGCATAAAACATTCCATCCATTAGAATATGAGTTATTTCCTCATCAATTCACGAAGGACACATTGCACCAATTCAAAATTTGATTTCTTATATGCATTCCTCTCTGAAACAAATTTCCAATGGCTATAGTCATGCCTCAATATGAGTTAGGAGAGATAAGTTACAACATCTACATGTTGCAATTTTCCACTCTTTTATTGCTACATAAATCTATTTAATACTTTATGAGAAATTGCATTTCCCAATTCAAAATTCTAGGTTAACAAATATCTTCTACTACTCAAGGCCTTTCCAATGACTATTTGTTTGCTCAAATTTGAGATCCAAGATGAAATTTATGGTCTGAAGAGGTTTTGGATGTTTTACCCTATTTACCCATATATAATATAGGTTTCTTATTTCTCTTCCTATGCATTTTCAGGTACCTATAATCAAAATATGACTCCACCAATGACTTCTATGGGTCACAAGATTTCCATCAACTGCTTCGGTACCCCAAACAGACTTCTGAGCATGGAGTTATTCCCTTTGGATGTAAAACTAGTGCCAAAATTGTACCCTCATTGTTTTGGCTATAACTGTCTCATACGAACTCCATTTTGCGAACCATTTATCTCATTGGATAGATCTCTCCGAGTTCTTTTATTTGAGTTGTAGAGAAAAATTGTACCATGTTACATTCTATTCTTGTGGGTTTTTATTGGCTAAAAACGTCGTTTATGGCATCAAAATCACCCCGCAAGTTAATGACCCTCAAAAGCCACAAAAATTTGCATAAAAATGATTATTTTACTACCATAACAACCTTTAAATATGAATTGTTGACCTCATATCAAGAGAAAAAAATGTTGATTTGAATCTATCGGCCATCGGTGATTACCAATTTTGTTTGGCCGTGTGCAACAATTTCGCCAATCTACTAATGCAATCATTGACCATCGACCCATTTCCTCGACAACTGATTTGCGCACAACTCTAAACCAGACGATTCAACTATTGTCCATTTACAATATTCGTTGAGTAATGAAACTACTCATTGATTCTCTCGATTCCTAACCATCAACCCATTGACAATTGATGATCCTTGATGACTATCGAAAACAATTCCCCAAATTAACTGACTTGACCATCAACCACTTCTGTTGGATAACGTGGAAACTATTGTTGTGGAATGCCATGTATCTGCTAATGTGGAATGACATATGGATGATGATGTCATAATCATTTTCCCTTGATCTAGATTATTTTCGGCACGAAATGAGAGAGGAGATATAATAAATAAATTACAGAGATATATCATATATCCAATAATATAATAGATATTTATCAAAGATATAACCATACACACAAAGATACAGTAATACACAATTTCTATTAATGAGTGACATGTACAAAACTGTAGAAATATAGAGTGAAACACTCATTAGAATAGTGGCAGCTTATCTTTGAGAAGAGATGTGAAAACTATGCTCATTTTCAAAAAGATGATTGTTACAATGAGGCTCCAAAGGCCTTTGTAACATAAAGAAATCCAAAACCCTAACCCCAGAAGATGAAAAGCCAACATTTTTGTGTACCCCATTTTGGGTAGTTTGGTGTATCCACTTCCTAGGGGCGTAACTTTGGCATACTATCTTTGTTTGTGGTGCACGATATATCGATGGAAAGGTATCAATGATGAGCTTCATTTTGGGGTCTCAATGTGAGCCTTTGGTTATTATTGAGGTTCCCAAATGCCAAAAATACTTGTTTAGTCCCTTAAAATGGCCCAGGAAGTTTAGGACTGATATCCACCTAGATCATCCCTCCATCAACCATCAATCTATTAAATTAAATTACCAAACACTTTGAAGAATCAGTCGACACCCAACCATCGATGTGTCAGTCATCAGTGACTCCTCTTTCCTGATTCAAAATACTTCACCGAGTTCGACTAGCCTTCGACCACTAACCCATCGTCCATTGGAGACTTCCATCGATGATTGAAAACAATTTGGTGGATTTTTCCAACCCCCGACCTACAACCATCGTTGGTTAGAGATATCTTATGGTTGAACCAAATTCATTACCCTTTTGGCCGACCCAGCCATCGAGAGTTGATGATTTCTCTTGGTGGAATTTAACACTTAGAAAATTTTTTACTTTTCTCTGATTGATCTAGACTGTCAATATCATCTGTTTCAAAACCCCTAAAATGGATCCCGGTTATTTATTTACCCAACCTTTCAAATGACCAAAACCTTATGATTTTTTAAATTTATCAAGGTGAATATTGACCATTGATCTTGAGATTAAACGCGATATCAACCATTAATTCACCAAACCATTTGTAATGCTACAGGTAGCCATGAAAACTCAAATTTCTACCATTCCAAGCTAAATGTTGATCTGCAACTTTATCACTTGGCTCCATGGAACTGTTTGAAAACTGAGAGGGGGGTGAATAAGTATTAATACTTTTATTTATTTAACCACTATATAACTATTCAATGATATTCAATCATCATTCAATATAACATCAATACCATAAATCAATGTAGAAACAACACATAAAAAAGTACACCAAAGTTTTACATGGAAACTCGATACGGGAAAAAACCACAAATTTATTTCATTATTTTTCAAAGAGTACATTCATCAAAAGCAAAAATTTCCAATTTCTCTAGCTACAACTTGAAGGAGGCGCCAACCCCCTATTTACATGCTACAACCTAAAGGAAGCTCCAACCAGAAGGAGGCTACAACCCACTTTCCTTGCCCTGTCCAATTGCCCTAAAATATAAATGTAGACAACTCTATCACTACCTATGCAGTTGTAACTGATAACCTATTTTTATTGTTGTTCCTAATACCTCTGTTTCTTCTACTGGTATCCCTATCTCATAAATAAATGCAACCACACATACCTCATACCAAAATCAACAAAAGTGTTCTTCAAATCAAGTGCTCATAACTCACTGAGATATACTTGTTCATGATTTATTCAGAATAAATCCCTAACACACTCAGGAAGACATACCTATACCCTTAAGATGAACTAAGTTCCTAATCCCTAATCTTCTTGTATTTTTCCTCACAGGTTCGTGACTATGTGTACTGTATGCTTCTGAGTATCCTCACTTTCCCATATTGTAGCTCGTGGATGTTCACACTTTTCCTCTTGAAACTCGCACACATTATCAAGGAATTACTATATTAATTCCTTTCTCTCGACTCCTGCAAACCCCTTCCTTCACTGGAATTCTCTGAACTCAAATCATTGCCTCAGATATCCAATCTCTATGCTCACAAGTCTTCACAGAAGTGGTTTGCAATGGACACTTCTCTGTGTTATAAAGGTAAATTTCTTAATGACATGCAACTTCTATGCAAATAATGATGGCATGCACCTCACACGTGACTCACATTCATCCTGTTATATTTTGTTTACCCTTTAATTATCCATGAAATAATTAAGTATGCCTCCAATAATTAATTATCTTCTATTTACTTCCACTTTACTTCGACATGCAACTTTGTTAACACCTTGTTTACTTTGACATGCAACTTGTTAACTCCTCCTTTACTTTTTCGATAATGGAATGAAATAATTAATTGTTCAACAATCAATCTTTCAATAATTAATCCCTTGTTTTAACGTCTACCATCCCAACCGAGGGACTTTACGGTGTAGAATATACATAAAAATGAAAGTTATGAATGTTATGCTAACTAATTTAATTCACTTACAATTAGCTCATTTCTTGTAGCTTTCAACTACAATTTAAAATGGATTTAGCTATTGTATATAAACACAAAATAGAAGCATCTACAACATGCTAATAATATACATCAAATGCAGCTAAACAACTCATTACAACAACATATAAATCGCTTCCCAAAACACAACGTTTATGCACAACAATTAAATACATAATTTAATACAACAACAAGATAAAACACTTATCTTTTCACAAAAATGGTGCAACCACCTGCTTGGTACAGATGTCCAACCCAACCATACACTGACTATTATAAATATCAACAGCTAGTCACCCCTGAGCTAAGTCTAGCAATTCACAAAAGAGGGTGGTCTCTCACAGTCCACTCACAACTCATAAAACTCTCAATCCAACTGATGTTCTCCTACATCTATCCCAATTTTCCACCATCTCTCTTCATCTTGACCTGTCCAACCCAAGGAATGGACCATTCGTTTATCAGAGATAACCCAAGGGATGTAATATCTGTTTATTAGGATTAACCGAAGGAGTGTGCCATTATTTTATCAGTGTCTCTCTGGCATAGGTAGCTAGAAATTTCTCAGCTGCGAACTCAAGGGAAATTGCTGCTAGGAAAACTATCAGCAAAACAACAACAACCACTTGTTGTTTTAGTGAAACTCACACAGGAGTTCACTCTTCAGGCCTGAAAACCTGTCTCTTTAGTTTTCCAGCTCCAATTCATTCCAATTACACTCCATCTTTCTCTAGAATTCTCCCTCCATGGATGCATCAACTTCAAGCTTTGTTTCTTTCTCTCTACTTGTTTTCCGTGCACAAACTTTACTAACTAAAAATTGTTGTACCAACCCATACAAATTTCCTCTCTTTGGATTTCCTTTCTTGACTCACACTCTTCCCCAATTTATTGGGAACCCCCATGTTCCCAATAACTTTGGGATGTGACAACTCACACCCACCCTCTTACATCTATTCAATTATTGTCTTTGGTAACACTCAATTAGAAATGGGAAGGTTCATATACAAATAACAAATTTAGGAAAACGGGTCAAATTAATATACATGGGTATTCCCCCCTTTGGACCCCTCTTGGCTATTATCTTAGAAACTCCCCTCTCTTGTGTATTAATTCAACCCCCATCTCTTGTCCATGTCCCCTTAGTAGTTGACATCACATTTTTATTAATAAAACAAGGAAATACAATTCACATATTACATCGCTTGGTCGTAGCCACATATTATATCTACATAAGCAATAATTAAACTAGGGATTATAGTGGGGATGTTACACTTGTTGCAACCACTTTGACTAGTTAAGCTTCTTGATAATATTCTAGAGGCTTCTAGAATATTATTGATGGTCCTCTAACTTTACAAAGCCATATATCCTCAACCATGAGGAACTACGTGGTGTACCATATATAACTAGAAATAGCATGACATGTATTATCCATCTATTATAGTCTTACCTGAAATTATACTAACCTTCATGTCTTTATTCCTTGATCAACTCTGGGTTCCATGACCAACCTATCACTGGATCCTCTCACATGGATCATATACCAAGAGAACCTCTCAACTAGATGTCTACCATCACCAACACATGCCTCTACCAAGCATGTACCAAAGTCACCAACATACCATCACAAGATATGTTCATGTACCATACCATGTGCCAACCTGTACCATGCATCAACCATGCACATCAATACCTAAACCATACCATGTGACAACCATGCACATCAACAACACTTGTACCCTACCATGTTACAACCATGCATATCAACCATGTACATCAACCTGTACAACGATCTGTACCATAACAAGTGTATACCTTAACAATGTGTCAATATCAATGGTAGACCTCTAACATGACAGATACTTTTCCAACGATCTCTTCCACATATCTAGGGATTCCATACTTCTCTAAGGGATGAAATCAATCTCTAAGAGCACTCTCCAAGGGTTGACATCAATGACAACCAACTTTCCAAATCAAATGTCCAACAATATCCCCCTTTGGCATTGATGGCAACACCAACATTGATGGAAACATTTAAACATGGAAACACCATGCTCATKCTTCCCCTRTGACCATCACTCCTCATCAATGTTTCTATCTATCCCCCTTTGAGATAAATGGAAAAGGGTATCTTCCTTGTGTCTTATTCCCCTATATTCATTCATCGGTTCTTCTCTCCTCCTTTGACATATTGGGTAAAAGAGTAACTCTTTGGGGTTGCTCCCCCTATTAATAATCCTCTCATGGTTCTTCCTCATGTACATCTCTGATAAAAGTCATTCAAAAAGAATTAAAGTATTTCAAAAAGCATTCAATATCTCTAAAATCATGCTCTCATCCACTGACATATATCTATCCAATCCTTCCAAGTGTCTTACAAATCCATCCTTGTCCATGTGACCCATACTAATCATGACTCTGCTACAAAACTATCCACAATACTGACCCATCTATAAATTCACTATTTTGATGACTTCTTTGAATTCATTGAAATCGATCATCACATACATACATCTAAAACTGAAACAACTATGCCCACTGGTCTACTCAACTGCAAATCAAACTCTACAAATCTATAATGAATATATTGCTTCCTGAATATGTCAACCAAAAGTGTACCAATGATATTCCTTGTGTCATTCAACTCGTCTTCTTCAAACCTACATGGAGATGTGTTCTAAAAACCATTCCTTAAACAACCAATCTGTAATAGGACATCATATACCTCTATCATCGAACCACTCTGAATCAGACATCTATAACACCACTCTAAAACACTTCATTTTAACTGAAGGATAGATATTTGAACCATAACAACTACTGCATAGAATCCCCCTATTGAATATTCATATTACCTGGGAGTCTCCAAGTCAGATGGCTCATAATAATGGGGAATCCACCCTAATGCAGAGTAATCTTCCTCTTCATCATTTCCCTTTTTATCCTCTTCCTGAAATCTGACATCTTTCTCTTTACCTCCCGATTCATCATGATTTTCATTGTTGCAAATATTGCGAGTATGATATCTGGGACCTGGTTTTCAATCACTTGTTCTTCTAGTTTTTCATTTCTTCTCAAAACCTTCCTATATGTGACATATTCATTTTTTCTTATAGATTTATTCTGATCTTGTACTATTACAAATCCTGAGAGTATGACTTCTAGGTGTCCTTCATTGATATGTTCTTCTTTTACTTGTTCTTGTTTTCTTTTCCAAGTACTCGTATACCTGATATCGGTTTTCTCTTTCATAGAGGTATCCATCATGGTTCTACAATCACGATATATATGTCCATATATGTGGCATTTGCAACATTCTACTTCATTGCTCAATGAACCAAAATTGCTTTGGTTTCTGTTGTATGCTTCATAAGATCTTTTCGGATAAATGTTATTTAAGTACCCTGTATTTTTATTCCTGTTCTTGGGATAGGATCTATAGTTTGCAACTTTATGTCCAAAATTAGCACAATTAAAACAATGACCATAAAAGAGTCTTTGATACCTGGGAATAGATGATATTATTTGTGATGCACTCCTTCTCAATTTGTCTTCTTGAGACTTCTTTACTTCTTAAATTCTCTTCTTTGGGGGCATGAACTCTTCCTTCTTGACAAAATCTTTGAAAATCTTTGCATAGATTCTTTGTCCTTCTTCTTGTTCTATTGTTTTGGAGCTTGAATCTTTCTCATTTTTTACTTGATTGTATCCTAGGCCAGATATGTCATCTAATGATATTTGACTGTTGATGATTTGATCCAATATTCTGGTGCTCTTATGCTACATATCTTTCTTCTAAAGATCTTTTATTAAAGATACTACTTCTACTTCCAATCTTCTAATCATTTTCTCCTTTTCTTCTAACTGACTTCTAAGAATTTCCTCAATTGTTGTGTCTTCTTCTATTTGAAATTTTAGACTCATGATCATTTTCTCTAGTTCTAAAGAGTTGGAATTATGAGATCCCTCTTTTATTTTTAACTCTTCCTTGAGTGACTTGTTTTTCTTTGTTTCCTTCTTGAGTTCTTCTAATGTATTGATTAGATATACTTTGAGATCTACTTCACCTTCTTCTTCATAATCATCTTCTACTTCCTTAAAGAGTACTCTTTTGGAATCACTGTCACTGTCATTATCTTCCTCCTCTGATGAGGAATTATCCTCTTTTGAGTGAAAAATTTTCTTGAATAATTTCTTATTGTTTCTTCTCTTGTTTCCCTTTTGATATTTCTTTTCACTTTTAAAAACTTCTTCTTCATCATTGTCTTTATTCATGTGAGGAAATTTATAAGCAAAATGACCAATACCACCACAATTAAAACATTTCAATGGAAATAGACCCTTATACTTGTTTGTTCCTTTCTATAATTTTCTTACAAAGTTGGCCATCTCTTCATCTTTGTCTAAATCATCACTGCAGCTACAACTTGGTTTTGAAGTTTTCTTTTCCTTCTTCTTTGTCTTCTTCGATTCCTTAAAATATGATTCCTTTGTGACTGGGTTCTCCTATTATATTTTCATTTCATAAGCTGTAAACATTCCATGTAGCTTGTCCATTCTTAATGTACTGAGATCTGCTCTTTCTTCTAGGGATGATATTTTAGAATAAAATATCATAGGAAGAGACCTCAATACCTTTTGAACAACCATTGATTCATCAACTTCTACTCCCAATCCTTTATGTTTACTACTTTGTCAAATCGCCAAAGCTAGGCTACAGTGTCTTCATCTTCCTTCATCTTCAACTATTCAAAATTAGCTCTAAAAGTTTGAATATTAGCTCCCTTTACCTTGGCATCTCCTTCATAAATATTTTGTAGTTTATCCCAAAGATACGTTTCACTATCACAATGCATAAATTTGACAAAAAATGAATCAACTAAACTGCTCAGAATAATACCTTTATCCTTTGAGTTGTTTTCTCTTAGCTTCTTTCCATCTTTGTTGGTTGGGGGAGTGGCTGATGTTGTATACCCATCTACTACTAATTTCCAAACATCAAATCCTTGTGCATGTAAAAATGTTTTCATCCTTTTAATCCAGAAGGTATAGTTCTGACCGTCATACCTTGGTGCTCCAATCTTAGAGTATTCCATGATCTCCTTCCAGTGGTTAGATTGCTTCCTGAAGGACTGAATCTAATACCAATTGTTAGAATACTAAGAGGGAAAGTGAATCATTATTAGTACTTTTCTTTCTTCAACCACAATATAAATCTTCAATGATATTTAATCAACATTCAATAGAGAATCAATACCATAAATCAATGCATAAAAAACACATAAACCAAAACACCAAAGTTTTACATGGAAAACCAATGCAGGAAAAAAACACATAATGTTTTTCTTATTTGTCAAAGAGTACATTCATTGGAAGCACCAACTTCCTATTTCTCCAGCTACAACTAGAAGGAGGCTTGAAACCCCCTATTTACAGGATACAATCTGAAGAAACCTCCAACTCCCTAATTTTCTGGCTCCAACCAGAAAGAGGCTACAACCTCCTTTCCTTTCCCCATCCAACCTCCATGAAATACAAATGTAGACAACTATGTCACTACCTCTACAGTTGTAATTGATATCCTATTGCTTCTATTGTTCCTGGTACCTTTTTTTCTTCTAATGATATCCCTATATCATCAAGACTGCAACCACACACACTGTTGGTAGCCAATTCAATTTTTTCTATTGTCCTATAAGCTGCCTACACCTATGTCTTCTAAACTTCAAATTGTCATCACATTTTTCAAATAGACGATATTTTCATTTCTTGCGACACTTGCAAATTGGTATTCGTTAAGTTTTCA
>ML805401.1:292765-306521 GCA_009831015.1 Picea engelmannii | reverse complement strand
TTGAAAACTGATCAACCACCATAAATACACAATCATTTCCTTGCTTGGTGGATGGAAGGCTAGACATGTAATCCATCAAGATAGATTCCCAAGACCTCTTGGGAGTATAAAGAGGGGTGTATAAGACTTTCTTCTTGATGGTTGACTTGGAAATGACAGAATCAGTGCAATATATGATATACTTGTTGACGTCATGTCGAATTTTTGTCCAATTAAAATGTTTCTATAGAAAGACCACAGTTTTATCCACGCCAAAATGTCCTTCCATATGACTGTAGCGAGACTCCCAAATCATCTATGCACGCTCTCTTGCAGGAACATACAGGTGGCCTAGATGGAATAACAGTCCATCCTGAATGCAAAAATCGGTGACATTCACGCCTGTACCCAAGAGTTGATAGGTGGTGGCGAAGTCATGATCTTGCTGATAAAGCTGGGACCACTCAGATGCCTCATGCCCATAGGAATGGACCACAGTGGTGAATGACACCATGGGAGGTCGATTGAGGTAGTCAACGACACGATTTGTGATCCCTATCCTATACTTGATGTTGATATGGAACTGTTGCAGGTATTTGGACCAATTCTAATGGCCCTCATTTTGTAGCTTCCCTTGTGTCTGTATGAACTCTAGAGGCTTGTGATCAATGTGGATGATTGTCTCATTTCCTAGAATGTAATGTTTCCATTGGTGATAGGATTGTACAATGGAATACATTTCCTTATCATAGGTGGGGTATTTCTAGAAAGTATCTGAGAGTGTTTCAATATGGTATGCAACTAGATGACCGTGTTGAGTGAGAACTACGCCTACAACATAGTTAGATGTATCAGTCTCAATCTCGAACGATTGTTGTAGGTTGGGTAAGGAGAGTATTGGAGTTGAGCACAAGCAATGCTTCAGATCATAAAATTCTCATTGTTGTGCCTTCCCCCACGTGAAATTTTCCTTCCCACCACTCTTGGTCACTTGGCTGAGGCCCCATGAAATATGGGAGAATCCTAACACAAACCGTCAGTAGAAGTTGGAAAGTCGCAAGAAGCTCTAAAGATCGGTTAGTGTGGTTAGGGATAACTACTCATGGATGACTTGGATCTTAGCTAGATCCACATGTACCCCATGTTCATCAATAATGTAGACCAAGTATCCCAATTATTGGACCATGTTCATGACAAAGGAGAATTTTTCCAAGTTGGCATATAACTTATGTTGTTGCAAAGCACTCAAAACCTGTTGAATGCATTGCATGTGCTCTTCCCAAGTTTTGTTGAAGATGAGGATGTCATCGAGATATATCACCACAAAAGAGTTGGTGAAGGGTCTCAATATATCATCCATCAACCTCATGAAATTTGTTGGTGCATTTGTTAGGCCAAAGGGCATGACCAAACATTCAAAGATACCTTCTTTATATTTGAAAGTTGTCTTCCATACATCAGTTGATTCGATGGGAACTTGGTGGTATACATACTTTAGGTCAATATTGTTGAAGAACTTGGCCCTCTTGAGTTGGTAAAGAAGGTCATCAATTTGATGAATTGGGTACTGGTTCCTAACTGTGATTTTTTTTAATTCTCTATAATCAATGCAGAGCCTCCAGGTCCCGTCTTTCTTTTGCACTAGTACAATCGAGCTTCCGAAAGGGTAGGAGATGGGTCTGATATTCCCCTTTTGAAGAATCTCTTGGATCTAACGCTCGATTTCATCATTTTCCATCGACGAGTGATGATAAACTGCTCCATTAGGCAGAGGTGCATTAGGCATTAGATCAATTAGATGCTTGACTTGGAAATGCATTGGTACCCCAGTGGGTGAAGAGAAGATGTCTCTATAATCTTCCATGATTTCATCCACTTGCTTTTGATGCAAAGAGAGGCTCTGTGTATAGGTCACAGATGTGGTGACGACCTTTTTCTTACTTTGAGCACGAATCACAAAGAAGACGAGCTTGTTGGTCTATGAAATGAACTTACTGCATTGCTTAGCGGAGATTAAAGAAATAATGATAGGCGACGCTACCTCTGGTATCCTGTACAAATGTATACCCAAAGTAATAATAACATTACGGGGTCTAGACTCATACACAACATGTCGCTTCCACAAATATGGTTGTCCTAAAAGAACATCAAAAACTTCAAGTGGAGCAATATCACACAATACCTCATCTTCGAAGGGATTGATTTCATAGGGCAGAAGACATTGTTGGTTGACGCAAATATATTTTCCTTGGTGAAGCCAGCCAATGGTGTAAGGTTGCAGGTCTGGTGTCATTGATAGGTCCAATTGTTTGAATACCTATGGTGATATCAGGTTCTTCTGACTGTGACTATCGACAATGAAATGAAGTAGAGCCCCCTTTACCCACATCTGTAAGTGAAAGAGGCATTCCCCTTCCTCTGGTTCTTCCGGTTCTCTTGGCTGGACTTTGGTGATAGAAGCAATGGCGTTGGGTTCAAAATCGATAATATGGATCCCTCCTTTTGTATTTGATTCGAAGTCATAATCTAACTCTGACTCGGAAGATTTCAGCTCGACCACTAGAGATTTCTTGGAGCGACATTCTTTGGTGTTGTGCCAAGAGATTTTATGGTATTCATATGACTTTCCCATGTCCTTCTTCGACTTTTCATTACCCTTCTTGTGTTGCGGCTTGGAATGGTTGTCCTGAGAGAGGCCATATTTTCTTTGCCCCCTTTTTTTGTGGGTTGGGGTTGCCTTTTCCTTGCTTCGACTGTAAGGATTTGTCAAATCCAAACTCTCGCCTCTTCTTCTTAAATTACTTCTCAATATTGACAACATATCTATAAGTCATACCCAATGATGTGATGTCCAAAAAATCCATTTATGTTCGAATGTATCTATGTAGAAAACTACGGTATTTGAGCACCRATTTTCATTC
This sequence comes from Picea engelmannii, assembly GCA_009831015.1. Lineage (NCBI taxonomy): Eukaryota > Viridiplantae > Streptophyta > Pinopsida > Pinales > Pinaceae > Picea > Picea engelmannii. The sequence continues at coordinate 303,621 of ML805401.1, read as the reverse complement.
AGAGTTTTTGATACCCAATTTGGTGCACARGTTATGGAAAATATTGGTGAAATTTGGTACTATCTAGTCCCTTTCCTGACGCAGGGTGGTCTATCTTGTGTACTGCTCCTTGTAGTTTCCAACAAGWTAGTATTGTTCTTTAATGAAATCCCTGAAGGAATCCCATGTGGGGGAGACTACAAATATTGCATATTCCTCTATGGCCCTTTTCTTAGAGTAAGTATCCCACTAGTCCTTAACATGGGTCRGGGATGGCCTTGAGGAGTGCAAAAGTAATATTTTCCCTAGCGAAAAAATTGTGGACCAAAAAATATCCTTCAATCAGATAAAACCATTTATCTACAACATCTTCATCTATCAGACCTTCAAATAATAGAATATCAAAATGTTCTTGTACCTTGAAGGGGGTTGCATGGTTTCTTGATGAAGATGCATCTCCTATGCGCAACCGCCGAAGGATCTGTGCAAAGTTTTCCATCATTCCATTCCTTTTTCATGCAAGGGATTCCTTGAGAAACATTTTAAAAGGATATCTTACTCCATCATATTTMTTTTCATCCCCCATGKGGTTTTTTTGGGCTTAGTGCGACCGATATTGCAAAGGATCAACTAGTTCGAGTCCCAACTTCTTGTACCCAGATCTTGTCAAGGACCACTTGCAGACCGCTCTGATACCACTGATCTAGATTTATGAGTGGAACTAAATGAATAATAGACTGAATACGATAACACAAAGATACAGAGAAAAGCAATTGATATCCAGTGAACAATAACTTCTATTGAATAAATAAAATAGACTAAAACTGTAAAACTGTAGAACTGAAAACAAATTGCTCGGATGGTGGTAACTATCTCTGAGAAGAGATGTGGTTTCCATGCACATCCATCTGAGAAGAATCATTACAATGAGGCTCTTGAGGAATTTTAAACATTACTCATGAATTTCAAAACCCTATACATCCAAAAACCTAACCCTAGGAGATGAAACACCAAAAGTTATGTGGGCCTCGATGGGTAAGTTGGTACCTCAACTTCCCGAGGTCGTAAATTTTTCATACGACCTTTGTTTTAGGCGTGTGATAGCCCATTGGAAAGGTATTTTCGAGAACTACACATTATTATGTCAAAATATAACTCCTTCTATAGTTTGACTGTGTCAATCCAAAAAAAAATTGTTTAGGGCCCCAAAAGAGCCCTTGAAGTACAAAAAGATGTACTGACATGAAAAATTCCAAAATAATCATGTTGGATTAGGTGGGAGGCCACCAATATCCACCTAGTATCTCTGTAGGGATTCATACATCCCAACAAGTGTAGAACCCACAATTACGAATAATTATAGAAGAACGTGTTGAACTAAAACTGTCAAAAGGAGCCAGTTGGAATATGTGGGTGGCCACCAATATCCACCTAGATCATTTCCTATAGATTTTAGCTATGAATTAAAATAATTTTAGATAATTTCTACAACCATAAGATAAAAGAATCTACAACATGCTAATAATAAACATGAAATGCAACTAAAAAACTCATTAGAGTAGCATATAAATCATTATCATTTACACATAGTTCATGCACAACAACAAGACATGTAAATAACTCAACAGCAAGATAAAAAACTTATCTTTAAACCATAGTTGTGCAACTAGCTTCTTGGGATGAATGTTCCACCCAACCATAGACTGACTATTCCAAATCCCAATAGCTAGTCACCCTCGATCTGAGGCTAGTAATCCACAAAAGAGGGTGGTCTATCATAGTCCACTCATGACAAATAAACTCACATGATCCCACTAATATCTTCGTACAACTACCCCAATTTTCCACCAGCTCTTTTCCGCTTGACTTTCCCAACCCAAGGAATGTACCCCTTCATTGATCTTAGTCCCTCGAGCATTCCATTCATTTATCAGGGCCTCTCTAGCACAGATAGATAGGAATATCTCAAATGGAAACTCAAGGGAACTTGATGCTATGAAAACTACCAACAAAAAACAACAAACACTCATTGTTTTAGTGGAACTCACTCAGAAGTTCACTCTTCAGGTTTGACAACCTGGCTCTTCAATTTCTAGCTCTAATACACTCCGAGTATGCTCCATATTGCTTTAGATCTTTCCCTCCTTAGCTACATCAGCTCCAAGATCTCTTTCTTTCTCCTTACTTTCTCCTCATGCACAAACATGTCCTATGTAAAACTGTTGTCCCCAATCCATACGAATTTCCTCTCCTTTGGCTTTCTTTTCATGAATCAAACTCTTCCCCAATCTGATTATACTCAACCCCCATGTTCCCAATAACTTTGGGATGTGACCACTAACACCCACCCTCTTACATGCATTCAATTATTGGCTTTGGGAACACTCAATCAGATATGGGAAGGTTCATATACAAATAGAAATTTTAGGAAAATGGGTTGAATTAATATACAAGGGTAATTCCCCCTTGGACCCCTCTTGGCCATTATCCTAGACTCTACCCTCTCTTGTGGGTTAATTCAACCCCAATATTGTGTCCATGTCCCCTTAGCAGTTGGCATCAAATTTTTATTATTAAAACATTGAAATCCAATTCACATATTACATCGCTTTAGCCGTAGCCACACATTATATCTACATAAGATTTAATTAAACTGGATATTATAGTGGGGATGTTACAAGTGGGGCCTAGGGTTATTTTGATAAAAATATTTCCAAGGCTAGTAATAGGTTTTTGGAGTTGGTGTTCTGATTTGCATTTTTGAGCCCCCACTGTTTTAATTATAAATCTTGATTAGGTGGAAGAAGAAACAACTATGAAAACTTAATGTCATTAAAAGTATTGATGTCATTGGAAACATAAAATGGTGTCTTATATCAATAGGTCTTTGGTGATTCTTCTATTATTATTAATTGGATGACAGGTAGGAGAAATACTGGGAAAACGATGCTCACTCCAATCTTGGATCAGGTGAATATAGTGGAGGTATTTTTCTCAATAACTTCATTCCATTACATGTAGAGAGAGCTCAATGTGGATGCATAATTTTTATCCAATGAAGATTTCTAATGGCAGCCACTATTTAGTGATATTGAAAAATTCCTTTTAGGCCAAGAGACATTTTAGAGTGGTTTTTCTTTTTTACAATGATATTGTTGTTACATGCACAATTTTGCTAGATAATATTTCAAAATGATTAGCTTTCATCAATTTTTACATTACAGTGGGATCCTTATAATTGTAGGATGGATTAGTATTGTTATTGGTTGTCATATTTTTTGTTACCACATTGGGATTCCTATGGCTAAAGGATGGAACAATCCTTCATATTCTAAGCGTTAAATCATTATAGACTAGATAGATTTCGGATGCCTTATTCTCTTTGTAAATATGGAAGGATGATTTTTGAAAAAATACTGTGAAGGTAGATAAGAAGGAATCCTTGTCATAACCAAGGGACTACCAGTTTTATTTTTGTGAAAATGCTTAAAACAATATATGCAAAATGTACACTTTTTATATCTCATAAAAAGTTATGACCTTTTCCCAAATAATGTATATATATATATATATATGTTAATGCTATCCTTTTATATATATGCGATCTTTTATATTTTGATAATTAAATGTTTTTTTTTTCACTGAAAATTGCACATTATATTTATATTAATATAATATGTTCACATGAAAAAACATTACATGAAGGGCTCCTTAAGTTTCATAGTCTGATCCACTGACATAACTATATGGAAATTTCAAATTTCCTTACAACACTGCCACCTATCTTTTCTAACCAGAAAATATACTTTTCAAAAACGTTATGACTTTTATACATAGATAAAGGCTAAAAACAACCACCCATCTTTGCAAGAAAACAACACATGTAAGCTCCCCTAGAAAAACTGCTAGTACATGTTTAAAAAGAGATTTGGGCCCTCATGGCCTCCTTCCCACTAATTATATGCTATGTTCCCTGGACACATTGAGAGGGCATGTTTTGATAAGCAGTCCACCTCTTGATTCTCTTCTTTGTATACATGATAAAAGGTAATATTCGAAAAATACTTGATGAGATCATTTATCATATCCTTGCAACAGTCTATACTAAGATCCTGAAGAGTGCCTTTTCTACTAAGCCATTCAATGGCTATTTTTTAATCCCCTAAAAAATGAAAAATTGTAATAGAAAGTTTGTGTGCCAAGGTTAGAGAAGCCCAAACACCCATAAGTTATGCTCTTGTATTTGTTCCTCTTCCACAATTTAGAGTCCACTTATAAACTATGTGATCGTTGATTTTTATGACTCCTCCTGCACCACTTAGATATCCATTCCTATGAGTTTCCTCGTCAAACCAACCAATGATTTTAACTTTTGGAATAATAAGGACTAAGCATCTAGTAGGATAGACTTTTTCCTTTGGCCTATGACTGCTCACCACACCTAAAGAGAGATAATATATCTTCTGAGCAGAGGGACTCCTTGACTCAATGATAGCAAGTTTCGTTCAATACAGATGAACCAACAAATAAAGGCTGACAGTGTTGGGATGTTGTGATTCTGAAGAGCCCAATTTTCACTATTGTGCCATTCCAACCTGTAGAGAACTTGAGGGCCAATTTGATCGTTTCCCATACTGATATAGTAAAAGGGAAATAAACAAAGAGGTTTTTTCATGATTCCCACTTACCTTTGCAAAGGTGAGAGATTCCTAGCCCCACCCATCCTCTTTTTTGTAAGTTTTTCCAAGAAATAATTTTATCTTCAATCACTAGCCAGGCGAATAGCTTAATATTTTGGGGACAATCCAAACTCCATATTTGTTTCCTCCAACCTCCTATTATTTTTGTCCAAATCTTTGAAGCAAGTGCGTTGTAAACATTTTTGACTGAAATATGACCAAAGCTATCTCCACTCGTAAATATTAACTCATCCTCTCTTGTAATTAGTTGTATACCTGATCCAATCAAGCTCCTCCTATACCTTTCCCATTTTGTTGTGAGATCTCCCTCCAATCCCAATAATTATGAATTGTCTAGCCAGTTGGAGCAGATCGAGCCCTGTGGGGAGACTCGGCTAGCTTGATAAATATAATACACATTTTTATTATCAAGATCGAAAATCAATTTATTAGAAAAAATGGAATCCTTCCCCAAGCCCAATATTTCTTCCTTCCCAACAATAATGGAGTCTCCCGGACCTAATTTCCAGGCTAGCCAGGGCATGATCAAAGGTAAAGTATTCAGGATGTTTTTCCAATTTTGGGATCCGTATGATGAAATTGGAGAAGTCGATCGAAGCCATGTCATCACATAGTTATGGGGTAAATACTTGTCCTTTATCACCCGATGAAAAATACCTTTCTGCATCAGTCTTCGCCACAATGTATTAGTCGTCATCGCCCTGTAAAAACAAAAAAAGGTTTCTCAACCCCAACCCGCCAAATTCTTTTGGTTTCAAAATGGTGTCCTATCTGCATAAGTGGTAGTTCTTTTTTTTCTTGTTGCCTGACTAGAGAAAGGAAATAACCAGCTTACAGATCTGATTTAGAACAGATGTTGGGATGTGAGACAAAGTCGTCCAATAGACTAGATGACTTTATAACACTTCGTTGATCAACACATATCTACCCCCCAGTGAAAGAATCTGATTGCACCAGTGACTTATTCAGTTCTCAAAATTCATAACAAGCCACTGCCAATCCTCCGTCTTGTAGCTATCAAGATTTAAAAACAAGCCCAAGTATTTAAATACTTCCAAAATATTCAAGAAGTTGAAGTGAAATAAATATTTCAAAGCATATAAAGTTCCTTGTTGAACACCGTAGTGAAGAAAGGAGGACTTTTGGACGTTGATCAACAATCTCGTCGCACAAAAAAAGATGTCAATTATTTGTTGATTTCTTGCCATTATAGGATCGAAGCTTTGGACATTATTAGAACGTCATCCACAAAGAGAAAATGGAGGATATTAAGAATCCTAGAAACCTTTATACTCGACAACTTTCCTCCTGCTTGATCTTTTTTAAGAGAAATACTAAGGCCTTCCATCACAAGTATGAACAAGAGAGGCGACAGTGGATAACCATGTCGTAAATCTCTACCATGTCGTAACACAGCCCATAATCCAACTTGTCATAAGAAGTCCAAAGCCACAATGGAGAATCATAAACCTCATAAAATCCTAGTTTGTGCAATCATAGGCCTTTTTAAAATCTAGCTTTAGGATGATTGATTGAAGTTTTTTTTCCTTAATACTATGAAGACACTCCTGTGTTGTTCATATGACATCTAAAATATTTTTGCCCTTCACAAAACCCAAATGTTCCTCAAACAAGGTGCAAGAGAGGATAGGCCCGAGTCTCCTTGCAATTACTTTTGCAATAATCTTGTAGCATAAATTACACAGAGCGATAAGACAAAAATTGTTGAAGGAGCTAGGATTGTTGAATTTCATAATCAAGGCAATGAAAGTGGAATTGATCGGTTGGATAAACTCACCTCGAATCCTAGTCTCCTCCACAACATCAAGCAAGTATTTCCCAACTAGCTCAAAGAAGTATAGGAAAAATTCGATAGTCCACCCATCTGGGCCAGGAATGTTTTCCTTTGTAAAACCTTTTAGAACCTCTAAAATTTCTTCAATGGTACATGGCTTCTCACGAGTTTCTACTTATTGCTCCAAAACTAGCCTAGGATACAACCTGATAGTATCTAACTGGTCCCTAATATGACTCTTCCCTGTGTCCTGATAGAATGAATTAAATAAAAAAGTTGCTTCATCTTTTAGGGCCTCCTGACCTATATGAACCATTCCAACTTCATCATTTATTTCCCAGATGTGTTTTTTGTTTCTTCTGTAGCTTGAAAAACGGTGGAAGAATTTCGTATTTTTATCTCTGCTCTTTATCCAAATGGTCATGTTATTTTGGCGCCATCATTTTTCCTCGTCCAACGGAAATTTTTTGTGCTCAGACTCTAAGAACATCAATCGTTGATAAGAATATACAATGTATGTTCCTTGAATCTTCTGTTTATAGAGGGAAACCAATTCAGCTTCAGTCTTTTCCAATTCTATCTTAGCTCATAAGCATTTTTCTTTGGACCATAATTTAACCCAATTTTTTAGATGTAAGAGCTTCTCAACTAATGTCCTTTGTGCCCCACAACTTGTTGTAGCCGTGCATCAGTCCATAATTCATGAACTAAAGAGGCAAAGGAATCTTCACACAACCAGGCTGGATTAAAATTAAAAGGGTGAGCAACCGTCGGCATCCCCATGCCCATTTGAAGTAATATTGGCGCATGATCGGATAAATAAGGATATTCAACCCACGTCCTGTATCTCATAGTTGGAGAAATAAGATCCTCCTCCACATAGATTATGTCAATCCTTTTAGCAATGCCATACTCTCCAGATCTACCATTACACCACATAGGAGCCAACTTGGCAGGTGCCACGTCCACTAACTTGTTTCTTTCAAACAAGTCCCTAAAGAAGACCGCCGAAGGGTCAATCAAAGTTGTTGAGCCCCAAACCTCTGTTGAATTTATCGTGAAATTCATGTCCCCTGCCATTATCAAGTTAGCATGAGCTAATAGTCCCATGTCTTCTACTTTTTTCCAGAAGTGCTTGTAGTCTGTGCAAGGGTCGTATACATTCAAAAGATAAATCTTCCTTTTATCCACGAAGATGGAACCTGACAAGAAAATACCGCCATAGCTTAGGACAGTCAATAATTGAAAAAAACTAGGATCCAAGACACCAGGAGGCCACCTGAATTTCCCATAGAACTAAGAGCACAAGACATCAACTCTGGCCTTAGTGCATACATGAATTGCCTAGCCTTGTCCTTGTCCACTAGGGTCTCCTGTAGAAAGATAATATTGGGTAAAGTTTTTGTGATAAGTCTTCGCATGGAAGCCAGTTTTAGGGGTCCTCCTACCCCTCTTATATTGAGAAAGAGGAGGATCGTGATTTATCCCTTGCAATGGCTTTCATGCCTCTAAGCGCCCCCTGATCAATGTTAGAAGAAAGCTAGTTAGCCGAAAAGGAAAGGTTTGTCCCCGTCTTCTTGCGGGCACTTCTAGTTTTGACAGGAGATACATGTTACTATACACAATACGTATTAATATATTGTAAAATTTATGAATTATTATTATATATATAACACTCCTTCAATACAAGAGAACTTATCAAGTTGCAACCCACTCCACTCATACTATGTAATAAAAATGAACTAAAATAGATGTGTATATAAAAAAGTTGATTCAAAGTATAAGTTTTTTTCATTTTTTATTAAAATAAAATAAGAAATTATCATACTTATAGACACTTTATAACTCAATATGGGGAGATGTTGTCTCTTAACATGTGTAGGTCTGTACATGACAATTTAACAAAAATTAAATAAATAGTAACTAAAAAATGTACATGTATGCTTAATTGCTCTTGGAATACACACAATAGTCTACATCTATTTTAATTCTATATCTATCAAGAACTTAGAAAGATCAAATCCCTTTAAGTACAAACCTTTTTTTTGAAATACAAAACTTAAAAAAAGATTAATACCTCAAAAGATTTGATATCTCAAATCTTAAATTCAAACTATATATATATATATATATATATATATATATGAAATTTATGTATATATATTTATTTAAGTTAATTTACTATTACTTAATAATTTAAATGCAAATACCAATATATGTATAAATGATATTAATTAATGATATGTTAGTACAGAGAATATTGTATTTTATAAAAAAAATATGAACCATATAATATTAATAGATACATTATACCAACAACCAACATTAATTTTCCATGACGTAATTTTTATATTATTAAAGATCCGTATAGTTTCCTCCAACTAAGTAGAATTCTAGATGATATCCATTTATTAAGTCATGGCCTAAGTCTTGGTGTTTATTTCGGCCTAGTTTTGTTCCTTTAAAATTGCACAAGAAAGTCCACTGCAATTGTACAACATACATCGTTTTCTTTTACAAAACCTAAACTTAATAATGAAGAAATGACCAACCGCAGATGCTCTCATAATTCATAAACGAATTGCATGTTCCATCCTTTTTAGGAACCAACATGATGGATGATGCATATGGTGAAGGGTTGGAAGTCAATGGCGTGTTTATCCATGTAACTTGGAGGCATTCTTCAAGGTTGCTAAATAGATTCTACATAGAGTTTTAGAAATTGATGCAACTACGTTTGATAAATAGATTGTACATAGAGTTGTAGAAATTGATGCAACTACCTTTTCTTGCTTGATTTCCTTATTGCTCTCATTTTTTTTTAGCAATATGTATGTCTTGTTTTCATAGTTTTGGTATGTAGAAATTGATGCAACTACTTTTGTTAAATAGATTCTACATAGAGTTGTAAAAATTGATGCAACTACTTTTTCTTTCTGGATTTCCCTATTGCTTTCATTTTTGAGCAATATATATATTTCTTGTTTTCATAGTTTTGGTATCTTTTATTAGAAATTATAATAAGAAATGTAATTAATCTAAGACTTTGATAAGGCTTTGATATTATTTGGTCAAAATAATGTTAAGGACTTTAAATTTTTTAAAGTTATAATTAAATATATTTATTTATGTTTAATTATTATGTATTAGTTCTTTCATTATTAATAGGTTGCATCAAAATTTATAAGAAGGATTGTCAAAACTGAACGTACATATATCGACACTGTATTATATTGAACTCTACTTCATCAATATAATTTATTGAAAAAACAATTTTTACCTTGCACTTGTGTTATATGCACAAATCTTTGTCTTAATGAACCAACCTAAGAAATATGGTTTGAAATGCATACTATAAACACGTTATACTTCTTAATTATTATTTTTTTAATTTGATCTTGATAACTACACATAAAATATTACAATGATGATCTCCTTCTTAATATGGTTCTTATGGAGAATAACATTATGAGCTCTATGTGATAGGGATGGATGGCTAACATCATATAAACTCCTTCAATTATATAGTCAAGTATTAATAGATTAGATCTTGTATACTTATTTTATTTATGCATACTTTTGGTTTTTTTTTAATAAATTTTTCAACAATTATATGTGTGTGTGTGTGATGTTGTGTCTTTTATACAATGATTTAGAGTAAGCATTCTATTGTGTGATCCTACTTAATGGATTCTACTATGTATCTTTTTTGACATTGATCTTTTTCTTTGAGTTGAAATAATACTCACAACACTATTTGATTTTATTTAATCAATTTGATACGGATTGGATCATTATATTATTTTTCATCTATGTCGATGCTTATAGAGTTGAAAAAATTGGAGGAATCAACTTGCAGGGTCATTTTAGTTCCAGGGCCTAGTTTGGAGAATTGAGGTTCAGAACCTTCTATAGCCATTTTGAGGCATCAAACGAAATGTTTTGGGTTCAAAACTTTCTCAATGGAAGGTCGGACCCCGTGATGCTATTCTACACATCAAGACATTTCCAACGGTGCAAACATCATGTCAATCAAAGCTTGTACGCAAAAAATTATTCCTCCCGCACGTTGACCTACAGTGTTGACCACCATGGTACGAGAGGATGCTATGTCATCCCCTGTTACTCACGCATATGGGGATAGACACATATGTAATTTCAAGAATATTGTAGAAGGTCCAAATAAGTTATCGCTACCATGATGGTATGACATATCTCCGAAGACTCACTACCTCTGAACATGCTCCTGAGCATCCTGCATGGTCGTATTGTACTGTGACTCCTTTTTGATATACTTGGAAGGATGCTCCTTGTTGGGTCACCAAAGTACCATCTCTTTACCAACCTTGCACTTAACTTTCACTTCACTTTTAACCATATTC
>ML805401.1:275876-287771 GCA_009831015.1 Picea engelmannii | reverse complement strand
GCATCATCCATGGTCTCTACATGTAGGGTCCAACGTCCATCCTATGGGAAAGGTCCTACAAAGACAAACAAGTACACCCTCTAAGGGTCCACAAGTCACAAGAATCATGCAAAGTAAGCCAAATTTAATATAAGAACCACCGAAACATGTGCATCAAATTCCCCATTTTCAAATTAAACAAATGCTCAAAGAACTTATAAGTTTTTTCAAATTTAGGTATGGGAGGGGTGTCATGGTGCCCTATTGGGTAAGCCAATCCCTAAGTGAAGGAATGTTTCCCAAGAGGACCCTATCTGGTTCATGTGATGAGTATGAGGTGGATTAGGGGAATAATTTTTGGCATGGGATTCTTGACATATCAAGGGTTCGTATTGTCTCATTTATGGGTTCCTTTGTGGAGGGTGTGTTTCATCCTTCATTTGCAATGCAACTCTTTCCAATTCCTTGCCTCTAATTTATTATGGTTTGAACATTGAGTGTTATGTGCAATGGAAATTAAAGATCACCACAATTCCACTTGAAGTTAGGAACACATTGAGTGCCATATGCAATGGAAATTAAAGGACACTGCAAATGCATTCCCCCATCAAGAGGGTGTTACACATGATTTTGGTCACTCTGGTGATGTCTCTACAAGTGATGTATTCATGCTCCCACAAGGACTTTTTGCCTGAGAAAAGTGACTGTTGTCTCCTTCCAAAAAACACATTTTTAAGATGAGTTCGCAGGTTGCCTATATTACAGGGTGTGAAAATCCTTCATTCTCACAGGCAGCCCAAACTTAGGGTGCGAACTGTTCGCAGTCTTCTCTATAGGTAGGGTGCGAACCTATTTCAAATCTTGGAAAAGAGAAGAAGTCGCGAAGGTTCTAGAAGGGAATCTTCTAGAAAATGAGTTGGCATTCACATGGTTGGAATCCTACTGACTTCTCAGATTTGGTGGGATCATCCTCATCCATTTAACCATCTCTCCTTCTCCTATATATTGAAAGGTTTCTCATGGAAAAGGTTAAGCAAGATTGAATGAAGAATTGGTGAAAGAATTGTGTGAAGGAATCTACTTGGACAGAAGATTGAAGACTCTATTTGGTCTATCAAGTTGTATTGGATCTTCTTCATGCAAGCGCAGAGCAAGTGTGTGTGTTGGAACCAAGGGTCACTGAAAGGAAGCTTGCGACATCAAGGCGATCTGGTTGTATCTTCTACTTTCATTTAATATAATACAACGACATGTCCCTTTCCCATAAAATCACTCTTATTTTATTGCACAACTCCTTGATCATATGCATAGGTTGACATTGAATATACTTTTTTATCTTCACTTTGGTTGGTTTGTGTTGTCTTGGACCTGATTTCACAAGAGCACCGAAGCAAAGCGAGAACAATAGAGACCTAAGGAAGCGATATAAAGGTATGTCACTCATTCCTTTTTAGTAGTGGATTCAATGATTGCAACTTAGGGAAAGAGTCATGTCCTGTCCTATTTTGTTCTAGATCCAAGTGGATCTAGGGAGATCTGTTAGTGTCCGCACCTATCGATTTATCCGATAAAAAAATTGGCGACTCCAATGGGGATACAACCCATTTTGCTGGTTTTTTCTTGGCCATTTTCTCTTGACCTACCCTTTTTCTTTCCCAATAAATCTCTGAGTCTTGAGGAGATCCTCATAGACTCCTTGGATCCAAAAGTTCCCTCAAAAGTTCTGCCATTTTTCCAAAATTTGCTTGATTACAGACCTTCTCGCACTACACCTTTTTGTAGCCTGCGAGAATAATTGAGGTTCGCACCCCAATGTTCAGTTCAGTGCGAAATTCTCGCACCTGCCTGTGTCTATCCTAGGAGAATCCTTAATTCTCGCACTGCACCCCACTGTCATACTGTGAACTCACTTGTAAAATTTTTGGATTAAGTCTTTTGTCTCTTCAGATGCCCAGATTGGTTGGTGTGTCTGGAAAGCACTTCTCTGGCCAGTGATTGAATGTTTCTTGACTTCAAATATCGTGAATGATTAGTTTTCAAAAATCGAAATATCTTCTTGATCATTTTTTCTCAATTTTTACCTCTTGACCTTTTCTTAACAAGGGTATAATCTCCGATTCTAAAATCTGAGTGCTTGTTTGGTCGGGAGCCTTTGATTGGATTAAAAGTTGAGATTAATTATCCTTTTCAATTGCTTATTACTTGGAAAATTGTTACCCATGTGCATTTGAAGAGACTGGTCTTGTCAGTTTGTTGTTTTTGTCTTCATTGAAAGATCGATTTGGGTGTTTGTTGTGTATTTATTTTTCGTTGGTTGCTTACTTTTTCTTAGTTCCATCCCGGTTGCTTAATAAAAATTAAAGACATTTTCTTTTTTTTTAAAGCAACTTTTTATTCAAAAATGTTGGCATTCAAGTATTGAAAGAGAATGAATAGAGAATTTGGATTGATCATGGTCGTTTGATATTACATTTCAGAGAAGATCATACATCGTAGTTCACATTGTTCCAGAAAACTCCTCTTTCCCTCCTGTAAATAGGATTCATCGAACAAAAAATTGTATCATTCATTCCTATTTATGCATTGTTGGGTCAAAGTCTCACACAACATCGGTTTCATTTCCGTCTCCTTTTGAGTAACAACGACCTTTGATAATATTGTGCAATTTTAAAATTCAACTAGTAACCTTTTCTACGGCTCTTTTACACCAACATTATCTAGGCTAGAACTTTGGAATAGGCAGTGAGACACACTCTCCAAAGAACAAAACACACAATAGTATCTTGTTATAAGGAGTGTCAAATTCCATTTGCAACATTTTGTCCTGGGAAGCCCTTCTCACACAAGGGTCAAACCTGAGGTCGCATTGAGATTGACAAAGTTAATCACCCTTCTTTGTTGATATCGGTGTAGAGATTGCACGTATTACGGGGGTCACTTGAAGGTATACCCACAATGATGAGTGGAAGCCTCTCAAGCTGATTTTGGGCTAGACACCCTGCCCTTGCGTGTGGATCAAACTGTCGACTGTTCCCCCAGGAATCATTGTTGTTGGTGGTAACCTTAGTAGCCTATCTTCTTAGGGTCTTACACAAGGTGACTGTGAAGGGGTAAGTCTTCACGGTACCTGGAATCGACGTTGGCCAGACTCACTCGGGATCCTTGGAGGGTATACCCATGATTGTGTGTGGGAGCTTGCACCAGGGTGTAAGTCCGTTAAGCAGGTCATCAATGTAACTTTTCCACCCTAGCCCAACCCCTTCTTGTCTCATCATCACGAAGTTGGATTTCATCACCAACTAGTGACTTCGGAATTGGAAGGTCTTGTTTGCTTGGTTTTTATTCCTAGATTTTACTAGCGCGTGTTGTTTGTTTACCCAAGATGGCCATACAATTTATTCTATAAAATTCTAACTCGATCACAACTGACCCTCCGCGTCATTCACCTAGAATGCAAGGCCTACCCCCAGAAGATCTGGAAGGTTCACAACCCTTGCCTACCAACTCACCGGAGGTCTCTCCTCAACAGAGTGAAGTCCAAGACGTTGTCACTCCACCAGTGGAAAGAACTAACTCTTTAGAACAGTTCTGAATTACCAATTCTCAAGAGGACTTTCAACTTCCTCTCGACTCCGGGAGACGTATTGTGCGAGTGAATTCTTTCGGAGATATAGTTGTTCAGTCTTCTGGATCACCAACCAGACCTTTCATAGGACCTGAGGGTCAAGATCCTTTTTGGAATACTAGCATTTTTAGACGATATCTCTTTAGCTCAGGAGCAGGTGTTGATATCACTGTTGCACTTGAGCTGCTTGAAACATTTGATCCAGACGCAATACCTTTTACTACTACCTATTATTTTCCTGGTACAGACGCTTCTCCAGCTAACCACATCTTGACTATCCCTCTACAAACGATCCATTACAAAATTGTCCCAGATACTACAATTCCTCACACCAGGACTACAACGGCTAGCCAAGCCCCCATTGGCACACCACTTTCGCCCAGATTCACCCCAACCCTTCCACCCGGATATCATGCGTTGAATGCTTCTATTCCCGCTCCTACACAAATCTCATCCAGGACTCCTGGTGTTTCCACTTCTTCTGGGCACCATCTTGTTCCTAGTTTTATTCCGACACTTCCTCGACCCCTTTTCAGAGGACCTCTTCCATCCTCTATCGGAGGCACCGACCCTAGTGGCACCATCCCATATTTCACACCTAATTACTAGATGCATGTTGGTGGACAATTTCACCAAGGAGGCCAAACCCAATCCCCTTTTGTAGGAATAATCCCCATAGGGACGCAACCCTCGATTGGAGGGAAACCCCCACCTACCCCACCCTATGGACAAAACATACCTCCATCCTTGGCCTAGTATTGGAATTATCTTATACAATATAATCCTCACTCGACTGGGGGGAAACAACCTCAAGCTAGCTCCGTCATACCCCTTAGTACAGGCCAACCATATCCAGGAACGTCTAATCCTATTTGGGGCTCGAACGCTCAACCCCACACCCCTGTTCAAGGGTACAACCCTATGAATGACTTGCCTCCACACCAACAACTGAATATGCCCGGATCTTCGCATTATATGCAAACTGCTTATGGTCCCACTGGTCTACCGATGAGACTCCCTCCCCAAAGTCACTAGTACCCACATGTGAATAGACAATTACCCTTCTTAGCCACCCTGGACCTCCCTAATCTATCAAGGATTTTAAATGATATGATCCGTCACTCTCCTCAATGGACTTCCATACCAGCCAAACTACCATCCGACATCCCTAAATTCGATGGTAAACCGGGAGAGGACCCGAAAAATCATGTAATGACTTTTCACCTTTGGTGCTCATCCAACTCCTTGATGGATGATTCTATTCGTTTACGCCTTTTTCAGCAAACCCTCACAGGTTCCGCTGCAAAGTGATATATAGAATTACCATGAGGCTTCTTCACTGACTTTAACACCCTTTCTATGGATTTCCTCACCCACTACCAGTTACCGATCCACTACGAAACATGAACCGATATTTTGAGTTCTTTCAAACAAACAAAATCCACTCATATCTCTGATCACATTCATGAGTGGCGACGGAGACGACGTCTCATCAAACTCGAACTTCCCGATCAATTGTTGGCAGAGTGGTTCACRAAATCATTCGTGAATGAAATCGCTCGTGACATCGCCATGGGTGGAGTTGTCACAAAATAATAGGAAATCAGTCGTGCTCAATACCTCGACCTTTTTTATTCACAAACGGGTATGCTTTACTACTTACTCCCTGATGCACCTCGTCCTTCTACTTCTGCTACTTCAACTACTCTTGTTGCTTCTCRTGTAATTGATGGTGTGATTGGCACTTTCCATGCTCAACCTCATTCCGTCCAAACCTCTAGMAACAACCCCAAACCCATTTCTTCTAATGTTCAAAATGCTCTGTCTCCTACCCTTCCCACCGGAAAGACTTCTTAGGTAAACTCCATTCAATCTACCCTCGCCGGAAAAAATAAATCCAAAAAGGGAAAGGGTAAGAACAAGGAGGATAAAATAATCCACAATCTGAGAAAACCAAAACACCACCTGTTGATGATAGGGATAAGCGCAAACCCCGATACCCTTATCTTATCTGTGGTGATGATCACTACACTAAGGATTGTCCAAGACGAGCTGAGGTTACTAAGTTCCTTCAAGGGACCCCGAAACCCCCCACTCCGACCGTGTTATCACAACCCTTCCCCTCTCAACAACAAGCCCAATTGGTCATTCATGACCAACCTTCCCCCTCCAATACATCCTATGTCTTAATGTGTACAGGTGATTCAAACCAGAATGACATCACACTTACCACTCGAGCCAAAGATTATTCTTCCTCCAAAGAGAAGGTCGATGCAATACCTCCTTCGTTGGTCCAACCATCTCCCATGACTCCACCTACCAATGGTCCTCTTAATATCGAATGACCGAGCCTAGATACAGTCCTTCGCCCTCCTCCAAAGGGTGTTGTTCGAAAATTGGCTTTCAATCCTCATGCACGTGTTGCCCAGAACTATAGTATTGTTGAATATCTGGCCCAAGCACCATCCGTGATGTCAACCCTTGAAGTCCTTCAGAGTTGTGCTATACAATAGAAGGCACTGTTGAAATATATTGGTGGAATTGACCCTATAGATACGAATCTAATAATTTTTGACTTCGAAGATCACATTCCAAGGCTACCCCCTCAACTTGCATTCCAAATAAAAGTTATTGTCTCCGACAAAAAAAATTGTAGAATAGTTATTGATGAGGGTGCCTCAACGTGTGTCATGTCTATTACCTGTTGGAAAGCCATCGGCTCTTCTCTGACTAAATCCCACAACATGCTCAAAGCCTTCAATGGCTCTGGTTTTAAGCCTTATGGTGTCCTCCCTTCGTTGCCTATTACGTTAGAAGGAAAAACGGTCAATGTTGAAGTGGAGGTGTTTGACGCTCCTCTCGATTACAACCTTCTACTTGGATGTAGCTTGATTGATTCCATGCGTGCAGTTGTGTCCTCTTTTTCACATCGTGAGTTTCCCACATCAAGGAAAAGTAGTTACTGTCAACCAATTGGCCTTCTTTCACTCTAATGTACGTACCGACAACGTACCATTCATTACAAAACCCCCCCCTATATATGAGAACGTCAGTGTGGGTCTTCTTAAAGATTCCTCTTTGATGGGTACTTTCCCCATTCCACCACCTGATGTCCCACATCCGTTTGTCACCTCGATCAACATGATCTCCACCTCTTTTCACAGAACCCCTGCATCTTACGACCCATTGATGGTACCCAACCTTGACGATCATCTTCGTTATGGCGACGAAATGCCTTTGAGTTCGGTTGAATCCGCTTATCAAGCCATTCAATCGACAACCCCCTCTCTTGGTGATTTATATCTAGATCCATTCCACATCATTTTTTCTATAGACGAGATGATTATGTCTATTATGTCCATGGAAGATACCCCCTGGTACAATGGACATCATCATTCCATCCTCTTCCTATAACAACGCAACATCGAGGGTTACCGATGACTCTCAACCCCGTCGACCATTGTCATAATTTATACCATTCCTAAGTCTGCACATGACATGTTCTACGAAGGTAACTTAAGTAATATCTCACCCACCATCCCCTTCGACATATCCATAAAACCTGGAGTTGTCGAAAATGTGCATATCGGAGCTTCGTGTTCCCATGATGAAGTTGTCAACTACAAGTCTCTTTTCCAAGAATTTTGTGAAGTCTTCACATGGAGCTATGAAGAAATGTCGGGGATTGACCTTGACATCATGGTGCATGAGATTAAGACATACCCGGGTGCTAAACCCGTCCAGCAACGACTTTGTCCGGTCCACCCACGTAAAGCAACCACTATCAATCTTGAAGTTGAGAAACTTCTCAAAGCTAGCTTTATTTACCTTGTGGCTCTAACTGACTGGGTTTCCAATATTGTTCTGATTGACAAGAAACAAGGCACAATCCACGTGTGCATTGATTATAGGGACATTAACAAAGATTGTCCTAAAGACAACTTTCCTACCCCCTTCGTTGACCAGATCGTCGACGATTGTGCCGGAAGCAAAATCTTCTCTCTGATGGATGGTTTCTCCGGATATAATCAAATCAATATCGTACCCACAGGCCAACACAAAACCACTTTTATTTGTCCTTGGGGAACTTTCGCCTACCAGAAACTTCCATTTGGTTTAAAGAATGTTGATGCCACTTTTCAACGTGCTATGTCTTACACCTTTCATGATATAAAGAACATCTTTCAGCCATATCTCGATGACTTACCCACTCATTCCATGTCCCATGTAACTCATCCAATACACCTCTGCGCCATTTTTCTTTGATGTCGATTTTACCACGTACGCTTGAATCCCCACAAATGTGTTTTTTTCGTAGAATCCGGTCGACTTCTGGGCTTTATTGTTTCATGTTAAGGGATTAGGGTAGATCCTTTGAAGGTCGAGGCAATTCTCAATCTCCCTCCTCCTTCCTCACTTTTCCAGTTACAAAGTTTGCAAGGGAAGGCAAACTTTCTCCATCGTTTCATCATGAACTATGCTGAGCTAACTCTTGGATTTACTTGACTGCTCAAGAAAGGTTCTGAGTTCATATGGGATACCACTTCCAACAAATATTTCAAAGCTTTGAAACTGTCTTTGACACGTACCCCACTACTCTTCCCACCTGATTACAGTCAGTATTATTTCCTTTACCTTGCAGCCTCAGACTATACCATCACTATGGTTCTCGTCCAGGAGGATGATTCTCATGATGAACATGTCATCTATTACTTGAGTCGGAGTCTCACGACTACCGAAACCAAGTATTTACATGTTGAAAAACTGGTCTTGGCAACCATCCAAGATGTTCAACGTTTCTAGCACTATATCCTTTCTCGCAAGACTACGGTAATTTCTAATTGCAACCCTATGCAACACATTCTTACACGCCAACTGCTAGGGGGAAAATAATCCAAATGGATTGTAATACTCCAAGAGTTTGACTTAGAATTCAAATGCGCTAAGTCTAAGAAATCCTTGGTGTTTTCCAAGTTGATATGCGACCTTCCCTGCTCTAAGACGGAAAATGTAGCAGCAGATTCATTACCCAATGAATCCCTTTCCTTGCTTAGTTCCGATGACCTATGGTATGAAGATATCATCATATATCTCCAGACCCAGACTTTCCGGCCCAATTTTTCTAGCACTGATCGTTGTTGAATACGCTACCAAGCCCATCAGTATATTATCCTCGGTCATACTCTTTATCGTTGTGGGATTGACTCCGTTTTTTGACATTGCCTCACATTTGGCGAAGCCGAGAAAGCCCTAAATGACTACCATTATGGAGCCTATGGTGGTCACATGTCTGGGTATGATACTACCTAGAAGATCTTACGAGAAAGGTATTTTTGGCCTTCTTTATTCAACGATTGTATAATTGTCATCAAAAAATGCCACGCTTGCCAAACCTACAACAATAAAATATGATCACACCCTGCTCCTCTACACCCTGTGGTCTCCGTTGGTCCTTTTGCGAAATGGGGTATCGATTTCATGACATGTCACCCTCACTCGGTCGAGGAGCATGGATACATTATTGTAGTCGTAGATTATTTTACGAAATGGGCTGAGGCAATGCCAACATTAGACAATACCGGAAGGACTACAACACTACTTATATTCAATCACATCATTGTTCGGTTTGGTGTTCCTCAAGCTATCGTTACTGACTTGTTCCTCAATGGGTTATACTTAAAGAAGTACTATGCTTAAGATCACTTGTGCATGAGTGCTTGTATTTTATTGTATCATACTTTTTGTGTGCTTTTTCGTCATTTGGTCTCTGCCCTCGACCGCTTATCTTGCATTGTGCTTGGTTTCCAGATGTCGAAGTTTTCATCACCCCACATTGGCTTCGTCGATGGCGCTAGACATATTACTCAGAACCTTGCTTCTGCTGCATGGGCAATTTACTCCCATTGTCCATGTCAATTGTCTCTTCATACTACGAAGAACTGCATCCGACCAATTGAAGACCCGAGGCTCTGTGCACTCTATGGCGTATTGGAAATAGCTCCGGAGAGCCATGTGTGAAGCCGCACTCTCGACCATGCATGCAATAGTAAAAAATATGGTCCATAGGTTCAAATATTGGACCCCCCAAATGGAAACCTTACCCTTGCTCCTCTCTGCCTCAGGAACACAATACTGGCAACAATACTCACTCATCGGGAGCCCGTTGCCTCTGCCTCCGATCAAAGTAGCATGGTATCCATGTCGTGACAACCCCATTAGAAAATAGATATCCTTGATATCTAGGGTCAACATATGGACTCCTACATGAAATAATTGTTGGTCCACGTCCCACATGTGGACCAGGTATTCCAACAACCTGAGTTAGTCTCTCATGCCCAGAATCCTGAAAAATTTCAATAGCCCGCTATCCCGGAGGGTAGCGACTGTAACCAGGTCATTCTCAGCAATGGAATCATCCTCCTCATGTTCCCTTTCTCTCCATTCCAACATTTTGATGGTCAAACACCTGCAAAAGAGCCATGAGAGGGAAGTCAACAACTTGCTTTAAACTCTTGCATAATTTTTATTGAGCAAAACATTACTTCAAAATTCATTTTTCGGCCTCCGTAGGTGAGCCTTTTGCACAGTGTGAGATTCTCGCAGGTGCCCTGAAGTCCACCTACGAGAATCCTAGATTCTCGCAGGTCCCTCATGGCCCACCTGCGAGAATGCTTGGGCGCGGGTTCCGACCCTAAAATGGACTCCAAACCCAAAAAATCGCCAATAAAAACTAAAAATAAACCATGGAAAAGTTAGAGAATCAAGGGATTACCTCGTTGTATGAGACAGTTCACCAAATAATCGCTTGTGCCTCCCATAATCGAGCAAATAAATTTGGGGGAAAATGAGGTATGCTAGAATAGTTTTTGGCAAAATCACGATGAAATGGTAAAAATCCCTTTTTACCCATATTTATTCACTTTTTACTATTTTTGTTGATTTTTTATATTATTTTTATTACTTTGTCTATAAAACCTAATATCCTAATAGCCTTGTGAGTGTGGTTTTTCGCAGATATCGCGAATTCGAAGTCCGAATGAGGGGATATGGGTGTTTTTTCTTTTGTTGCATGTACGACTACTTTTTTAGGGCTTTTTAGAAAAAACCTCGAGCTCAGTCTTCGTTCGTTCTCGCACTCAAAAATATATGAGAACATAACCGAGTATACTTTTTCTCGTCTTTTCGTACTTGTCATGGTAACACGAAAACGACGAACGTTAGGGAGTATCCTTTAAGCTCTTTTCACACTCTATAAAAATGAAAAGATGGTCGAGCGATCTTGTTCTTTTCACGCTCATTAAAGTATTTGAATAAAACGTTCGATGGGCGATAGTTTATCACTTTTTCGGTCTCGTCGAACTCTTTTACGAAAAAGGAACTAGGAGAGTTCTCTTTAAGTGTTTTTCAGACTCTCAAAACATGAAAAACCCCCGAGTTTTCTATCCTTGGACTTGTTAAACAAACATCGAAAGACCCGCAATGGGACCGAACCACTCCTTCCTAGGGTTCTTTAAACATACTCTAAGGGACTCATCCGAAGGATGAGCTTACATCGACAAGCATATGATATCCTCCTCAAGCTTGTGTAAAAATAAAGAGGTACTCACTAGAAATGGTGGGGGAAATTTTGGGAAAGGGATGTGTTTTCGTATTCATATTAATGGCAGTAAGCGTCGCTTTTGAACATGACACCCCCTATTCGTCATTTGAATCCGAGTTGGGAAATCCATTTGTCTCTCATTCGACTTGCTACAAGGTCATATCTTGGGTCGTCTTTGAGTCAGTGCTGCCAAGTCCTTGTTCGTGTCATTCATATGTTCAAGAGAAGTTCACACGAGCCCTCTATTGAGTTGGCCATCTGCAATTGTCCATTCTTACTATGTCGGCCTTCCCTATGTCTGTTTCGACCCATATTCATACTTTGTTTCATCCTCAAAATCTGTTACTTATTTCATGTCATTGATGGGGGATACATCAAGGCCCTCCTATGACGAGTCTTGTTCCATCGACTCCAACTCATTATCCAAAAATAAGACTTAGAAATCATTTAGTACCTTGGAACCCGCATGCCTTAATGGCAGGTCTCTTCACTTTTGACAGGGGTTTCACATCATTGATCCCTGATCGAGAGATTTCATTGAGTGCTCGAATTTAGCTCATGCATTCTCATTCGTTCGGATTGTACTTTGGTACCTTGGGAGTCATTGACATCAATGGTGATTTCCATCGCACTTGTTAACATTTTTCATCAATGACCGGTAATCAAGTGGTTTCTACCATGTTTGACTTCA